>JANHFP010001386.1:10859-23347 GCA_032468135.1 Calamaria suluensis
CAGCCAGAAATTATTTTTAAGTGGTTTATGTGGAAGGTCTGTACCTTCCATATAAACCACTTAAAAATAATTTCTGGCTGTAAACCCTTGTTTTCCCATTGGAATTTCTACATGTTATCTGTAATGCATTAATAACTAGAATAATACTAACTAGGCTGTGATCCTGTCGACATTTCTTCTGATGAAGAATGTAAACCAGTGTTCCTCTGTTTTGCGTAAACCATAGTTTATGTCAAACCATAGTTGGAATATTGTACTCATTTAGGAAAGATATGGATAAAGTATCAAGAAAAGCAACCAAAGAAGAAGATATGGAAAAAGGAAGATATGAAAAATGTGCAAGTTTGAAGAAAACAGCGGTGAGATACAATAACGACCCTGCTGAAAGGTTATAAATCTCTAGTAAGTTTATGTATTGACCAGCGAAGCGAAGGGAGGCTGCGCTGCTTAAACGTTCTTAAATAGCTCGCTTAAATAGCCAAAAGGACAAATTAGATCGCTCGCTGAACTTCACTTGGCCAAGAGCGCATGCGCATCTTTCCTGTACTGTAATTTCCGGGTTACAAATGAAAGAGTGAGAAGGGCTAGAACGGCTTCGTAGGTTCGCGCGTGGGTCCGGGGAAGGACCGTTCCCCCCACCCCCGCTCCTTTAGGCATCTTTCCCGTTAAACGTGGGTCCGGATCAAGCGCCATGCCTCTGGAAGTAATGAGTGGGTCCCTTAGGGTGGCAAAAAATTCCCTGCCCAACCACCTACAGAAAGTCGGTCTCGAGCATTTGCAGCTGGGGCGCGATTACGCGAACCGATACATTCAGGTAAAGGCGGTTCGTGCATTTCAGAGGCATTTCAAATGCCAGCCTTGGAATACGGGTTGCAGAAAAGTTGCTCCGCCTCTAGTGTCCCGACATAGAAACGTGATCGAGGACGATGGGGTATATTTTAATGTTTATTTTTTAAAAAATGGATTTATTGCATCCGTTGGGACGGATTCCCAAAGAAATGGTTGCAATTTGTCTTCCTAAAACAACCCATTGGAGCGTTGCCCCAAATGTCAGGAAGATAGAGAATCTATCTTTGGAATTACAAAGCTCTGAATTTAATAATAATAATGATGATGACAATAATAATAATGCCATTCTCAACAGAGCATTTGGTACCATGTCCAATAATTTTATAAAATACATCAAGAAATTGCAGCTTCCTACAATAACACGAGCGGAACTGCAAAAAACTGCTACTCAAAACATTGTTCATCTTAAGAAGGTACTTGGTTGCTACCTAGGAGGCTGGCAGCAACCCTTATCAACCATTAGCATCAGTCAATGGTATTTGTGATGCATTTTTTAATGTTCAGTTGACTGAGTTTCTTGTTTGGTGCATAAAAATTAATAATCTTTAATATTACAAAATATCTACCTATCCCAGGATCTTGGGCAGGACTCAGTGGATAGAGTAGAGTAGAGAAGAAGAATTGAATTGAATTGAATTATTCAAATGTGATTAGACACACAAGGAATTTGTCTTGGTGTATATAATCTCAGTGTACATAAAAGAAAATAATACATTCATCAAGAATCATAAGGTACAGCACTTAATGATAGTCATAGGGTACAGATAAGCAATCAAATCATATTAGAAACAATATAAATCTTGAGGATAGCAGTAACATGGTTAGTCATACAGTCATAAGTGGGTGGAGATGGGTGATAGGATAAACAAATCCAGTCTGAACATCTGGTTAACATACAATTATATTATATGCCACCTGACTACCAGCATATCTGGGTGGTTATACCCTTCCTCTCTTGTAACTAGATGGCCTACCCCTCTTGTAATAAGCATTAGGTTCAGTCAAAGTTAAATCTTGTCTATGTTTTAGTCCTACAAACATGAAGATTTCTTTACACAATGTCTGTCTTGCATTGCTTCAGTTTAAATGTAGTCACTGTTAAAATAGATATCTCTTTTCCTGATATTGAATAATTTCAATTCCTGGCGGGGGTGGGGCAAAGACCCCAAACCCAGAGTATTTTACACAAGCAATTTGGTAATTTTAAATTGGATCTTTGACACACAAACACGGTTTTACAAATTGGTCTCTTATCCTTAGGATTTGTCCAAATTAACCTCAATTTAAGAACCACAGGTCTAATATGTAGACTTAGAGAATAAACAGGGATTTTTAAGTGAACCTTTTCCATATGGGAATCCATATGATCCATTCATGTTTTAATTTTAACTTTTATTTTTTATTTTTCTGAAGACACAGGCACCTTCTGAAGGCACAATCCTAGGTGATTTTTCTCTGTGGGTATATACTATGCAACTTTGTTTTACTGATACAGAATTATAGCTGGCTAAATCTATAGAATATAAAGTGCTGGAATAAAAACCTATCTGGTGAATTATTAGGATTTTAAAGTCTTTAAAGTCTCCTAGACACTTTTTAAATTGGTAAACTGTATCAGAAGGTTTTTTTTCCTTTTTGTTCAATATAGAAGGAATTCTACAGTATGTCTGTTGTGCCATTATTCCAACATAAAGAGTAGGTGTGTTACATTATGTCACCTATGCTTTGGAATATACACTATGTGATTCAAGCTACAATATTTGGCCTGCTGTTGACATTTTTATATACAGAATCCAGTCTTTATTAGTAATCTTTGCTTTTTCTTGATGTTAAACAAGTATTTCAGTTGCTGTTTACATTCTACTTACGTTTATTCTGAAGAAAACCTCTGCAGAAAAATCATGCAATCAGACTTCATTGGTATTCATATATACAGTGTGCATGACATTAAGCCAAAGATGATGTGTTTTTCATTGCTGATAATGGGTAAACTTAGCTACAAAGTAAAAAGGAGCATTAGCAAGAGCCACAGGAGTTTTGTAAGAAAAATATTTTAACTCAATTTTGTCAGTTTTACAAAACACTTTCAAAATGGCCAGCAACATAGTTCTATATCTGCTCAGAAATAAGTTCCACTAAATTCATTGATACATATTACAATGTTAGTGAAGTTAGGATTGTAGCCTGAATCGTCATCATTCCAATCATAATACTTACTGTCAATGGTCTACTGGCTTGAAGGGAAATGAAATTTATTTTATCTTAACTGTGCTGAGTTCCTCTGAGAATTGCTTGTGGCAGAGAGGTGATGATGTTGTCTTGCCCGGTTGTATTTGCCTTATATTTATATTTTTAGGAACAGTCTCTTAATTCCTGTGCCTCTATAAAATCCACTGAATCTCTTTAGTAGTCTAGAAATATTTCAAAGGAATACTGAGATAATATTGTTTAAAGGTATAATTTTAACTTCTGAATATATTTGATATTTATAAAATTTCAAAATGTATTAATAAGGGTATTGTTCTCTGCTTTAGGGATCCTTTGTTACCTCCTATCAGTTGATTAATCTTGGAAATGGGACACCTTTCTTCAAGATAGTACTTCAAGGTATTTCAGCACAATGAGTACTATATTCTCATGATTATATTCTTGGTTAGGTTTATGAAGCAACGTGTGTATTCAACATGGATGATGTGGATGAGATATACAGAATACAACAGCAGTGAATGATTGCTGAACATTTATATAGTTCCTGAGGGAATGGATGCAAGTTCCATTGTGCAGCATAAATATTGCTAGATACAATTTGAGAACAAAAACTTTCCAAACTATGAATCTTGCTTTTTGGTATTAGTTCACCATGCTTACCTGTAAAGTGAAAGAAGATGAACACGGTTTTGCTTGTAGAATGACTTGGGGAACAGTACATTCTTTAACCACCCTTTCCTATTAAAAATGTTCTGGGACCTACTGCATATAAAGAAGTGTTTTCTTCTTAAAGGACCAGGTTTTCCTTCACACTCTGATGAGAAATAATCTGGTATGCTTTGTGATAATATTGGCAAATGCAGGAGCAAGAGCTGTTGTTGTTGTACTTAGACATATGCAAATAGTGAGACTGTGACATTTATCTTTTCAGAATCAGAAAACTCATCTTCCAGGAATAGCAGCATCTATATTTCAATATTTGGGAAAATGGCAGAAGATTGTGCTAAAGTTATCCAACAAGGAGTAAGGGATTTTATTTTTCTTGTTACTAATATTAATATAGATTATATATCTATTTTACCCAATTGATACATATGATGTTGCAATACCAATCTATGTATCTTTATTTTAATTTATTAATCAATGTTCATTGTCATTTGCCACATATTTTTTGCTGCTTTTCTTCGTTTTGCCTCATCTTTTTTAAAATTTTGCATGGTAGTATGATGAATGTTTAGAAGACCATCTGCAGTTAAAATTTTTTTTTACTTTCAGTTGGATTCTAATGGTCTTACAACCATTCACATTTATGATTTTTGCAGACATGTTTTTTAGAATTTATTTCATATGTAAGTAAACATGGGCTATTCTATACCAAAAACAGGATTCTTCTATTATTTTAAAGTCAAGATTTCAGGCTATATGTCAACCTGAGCAACAGCATCCTTATCTTAATATCCTGAAATCCAACCATAAGTTGCTTTTGTGGAACAGACAGTTGACAGAATAACTTCTGCAGTTCAGGTGTACTTTTATGAAAGTTACAGGATCAATAAGACCCTTATCAATTTCCCTGTCTACTACCTAAGCAGATTAATCTGTTTGTACAAAATTAGAATTATACTATTGAAAAAGAACAATGTGTTTAATTCTGTGTAACCTACTATTAAGAATAGAATATAATTTTTTTATTGGCCAAGTGATTGGACACACAAGGAATTTGTCTTGTTGCATATGCTCTCAGTGTACATACTGTAAAAGAAAAGATACATTCATAAAAAACCATAAGCATCTATCTATCTGCATCTATCATAAGCATCTATCACTTAATGATAGTCATAGGGTACAGATAAGCAATCATATTAGGAAACAGTCAATAGAAATCGTAAGGATGCAAGCAACAAAGTTACAGTCATACAGTCATAAGTGGAAGGAGATGACTGATGGGAATGATGAGAAGATTAATGCTAATGCAGACTTAGTAAATAGTTTGACAGTGTTGAGGGAATTATTTGTTTAGCATAGTGATGGTGTTTGGGGAAAAATTGTTCTTGTGTCTTGTTTGGGGAAAAACTGTTCTGGTGTGCAGTGCTCTATAGCATCGTTTTGAGGGTAGGAGTTGAAACAGTTTACGTCCAGCATGTGAGGGGACTGTAAATATTTTCACAGCCCCCTTTTTGACTTCTCCATTATACGGGTCCTCAATGGAAGGCAGGTTGGTAGCAATATTTTTTTCTGCAGTTCTAATTATCCTCTGAAGTCTGTGTGTCTGTCTTGTTGGGTTGCAGAACCAAACCAGACAGTTATAGAGGTGCAGATGACAGACTGAATAATTCCTCTGTAGATTTGAATCAGCAGCTCCTTGGGCAGTTTGAGCTTTCTGCTTTGGCACAGAAGGAACATTCTTTGCTGTGCTTTTTTGATGACGTTTTTGATGTTAGGTGTCCATTTTAGGTCTTGCAATATGGTAGACACTAAAAATTTGAAGATCTTAACTGTGGATACTGTGTTGTTTAGTATTGTAAGAGGTACAAGTATGGTAGGGTCATCATTTCTTTGGTTTTGAGTGTGTTCAGTCCCAGATTGTTCTGGTTGCACCATGAGGTTAGGTGTTCAACCTGCCATCTGTATGTGGATTATCCCATCATTGTTTTGAATGAGACCGATAACTGTTGTGTCATGCAAGAACTTCAGTAGTTCAACAGATGGATTGTTAGAGATGCATTCATTGGTATATAGAAAGAATAGAAGTGGGGAGAGCAGAGAGCCTTGGGGGGCCACAGTACTTGGGCGGCCAATTGTACAGGTATCTGATTTGATTCTGCTTAGCTTTACCTGCTGCATCCTGTTTGTTAGGAAGCTTATGAATAAGAACATGAACTCATTTTGAATTGAGTTTGACTCCTGGTAATTCCTGGTAACTCCTGGTAATAGGGACACGGTGGTTCAGCGGGTAAGGCAGCTGAGTATGTTGATCGGAAGGTCGGCAGTTCAGTGGGTCGACTCGCTAGTGCTGTGTAATGGGGTGAGCTCCCGTTACTTGTCCCAGCTTCTGCCAATCTAGCAGTTTCAAAAGAACATAAAAATGCAAGTAGAAAAAATAGGGGCCACCTTTGGTGGGAAGGTAACAGTGTTCCGTGCTTTAGTTATGCCAGCCACATGACCATGGAGACGTCTTCAGACAGTGCTGGCTCTTCAGCTTTGAAACAGAGATGAGCACCAGCCCCTAGAGTCGGAAACGACTAGCACATATGTGCGAGGGAAACCTTTACGTTTACTAATTCCTTGGATATCTCCATCTGATACTAGTAACTTGTGGGTATGTTATAAATATTTTCAATAAATACATTTATATAAAAATTATATCTTTGAAGTATGGAATTGGAGAGAAAATCTAGCCAACTGTAATTCAACCTTTCTTCTAAAAGTGTCCCAGAATGGGTGAAAAAGATTAAAACTAACAAAAACAAAGTTGACGTCAATAAAGCAGCTTAAGAAAATACTCATTTGGGGAAAAAAAGTAAATTGGTAGTTTTTGAAGGAATATAGATATAAAACAAAGCGACAAAGTATAGAATGCAATGGAGTGCTAATACTAAGGAAATCACTAATGGTTTAAGCAATAGCTATTGTGAAAGGCTCCAATAGGTGATTTTTAAAAGTTGCACAGATTCATATGAATAGAATGAATTGCAGACTCTTCAAGGAACCTTGTCAAAAGCCAGTAAGGGCTTATAGCAAGAGCACTGAATTTTTCTAAAGAAAAAATGTAGGCAGCCAAGCCCACTGATAAAAGAAAGGTTGTGCGATCCAAATAATGTACCTGTTTTAAAATATGTGCTGCTTCTGTACTTATTGACATCTACTAGCATTCAGTGGCAATTCAGCAGAGATCATGGATGGATTTGTGGTCAAATAGAACATGCTTATCAATAGTGTTTTTTTCTCATTGTTAAAGCCCTCTTTTTTATTTCAGGCCTACTTTAGCTTTGGAAACTGCAAAACTATTCTCTAAAAAGATGTGTTCCTTCATCTTCCAAAGGACTTGCTTCAAAGGATCAACAGATTCCTCATTTCTTTAGTTTTTATTAATTTTTTAATGTTGCAGTACTCGAAAACTGTAAGAGAGCCCATAATAAATATAAGAGCAGATTTTAGAGAGATAAACTTTAAAAACTTGCTTGATAGCTTTGCTTTTCGATTGCTGTCCTAAATTACATCAGGAAAGTTACATCTGGACCTCTAGGCAGGCTTTGTTAGTAAGCACTATTAACTGTGTTATCTATATTTAATTTCATCTCCATTTACAGTGGATTCCAGTTTTGGGAATACCCTAAAATAAAGGGAAAAAGAGAGTTGGACAGCAAAGTGATAAAAAATCTCTACAAACTTTTATGCATTCTATATTTGTAAAGAGACCTGGTTTAGCTACGATAGCAGACTAGAAACCAGGAAAGTGTGAGTTTTAGTCCTGCCTTAGACACAAGACCAACTAGATAACCTTGGGCCATTTAATCTCCATAAGACCTAGGAAGAGCTACCTTTGAAGCGCCTTGTCAAGAAAGCCTCTGAGATCACTACAGAAGTTGCCAGGAGCCAAGTCTGTCTCAAAGGCACAAACGCATACACACACATGCTGATACACACTTTTTTTTTGTAAAGCGTAAATGATTTGCCAGTTCTTTCTCCTGACTTGGGTCCATCTTGAGAAAATAAAATGTAATTGGATAATATTGAAATCACTTTCACTTCTGCATGAGTCCATCACTTTCAGTGGCATGTGCATATATATATACAATTTGGTGAAAAAATATTCACCTCCCCCTTTGGATTTTCTAAACATTTGCATTTCTTTACCATTGACAGCTACGAGACCTTTACGCACTCTCAATATTAGAAGTCAGTCTAAATGAACAAATAACAGCAGAGTCCATTGGTTTCATAAACAAAGTCATTTGCAAGCAGTATGACATTATGAAAATGTAATTGACCCTTTAAATTCAGCATCTGGTTGCACCAACTTTGGCTTCAAGAATTACAAAACAGTTCTTTTCTCATCAGATTCAGTGGCAGAGGTACACAAAACAGCTGAAAGGGAGTAAATACTTTTTCACAGAATTGTTTCCAAGTGCATCAGACCTACAACCTCTTTTAATGTCAAACATCAAAAATGATTTATACTGTACTGACACTGGAATAAGTCTGTCACTACCCTGGAGATATTAGAAAACATTTTCTATTTTTCTGCGTCTGTGTGCGTGCGTGCATCAGAGAGAGTTTTTAAGAAATTTCTGGGTTACTTATTCTGACAAACTAATATAGTCTGGCTTAGATTGGCTTCATTTCATTGTCACTTGCAAATATTATTGTATTATTTCTCCAGTGCAGTTTTCAGGTTATTGACATTTAAGATACTGTTTAGAAAGCATGTAATGGAAAGCTTCATTACAAAAGTCATATAGAAACATTTTTAACTTTATAACTATTTGGCTTTGAGGTAATACCATGTGGGCTGAAAATTATATGTGTATATTTGTATATTCATATTCTGACTTATAAAATACTAGCTGATAACCCGGCATTGCCCCGGGTATTTATTTATCCCAATCCTGTATTAGACAGGAAAAGCCATCACTCATTATGGTGAGAATTAGAGAACTTAATTGCCAACAGCTTGGGAACAATTCTATAGGAAACAACCTTTGAGGTGATTATCTGCATTAGCAAGGACCTCCCCTGACAACTTGCCCTCTTTGCTTGAAGCTGAGGGGCTAGGGGGTTTATTTATTTTTTGTTTGTTTAAGAACCAATCCCCCTTACCAGAAGGAGTCCCCTTGTGGAGTACTGTGAAGCCATTACGATGGCAACTCCATTGTGATGTCCATTAGAAGACATTTTAAGGCACAACAGGCTGTATCTTAACAGAACTTGAATAAAAAAATCACACTATCACTGTCAAAAGTACTTTGATTTGACACTATAGATATAATTCATTTTCATTTCAGCAGCCCAGGCGTTCCAGAGTTATGCTGGAACGCACACATATACACCCCAAGGGATGTTAGGGGTGTGTTACCGCCACAGTATTGTTTTCCAGAGAGTAAGTCATCTGTGTAGCAAGTTTGCTTAAAATTGCTCGAGGCATTCCAGATTTATGCTGGGTTTTGTGGGTATTTAAAATTAAGGAAGGCCAGTATAGATCTATTTCGAGCTTATTAGCTTTCATCAGCTGGTCATATCCATTCTTGGATTTGAACCCGGGTCGCCTGCATCGTAGGCAGTTGTATTAATAGTTGTATTAATATTTACGCAACCAAGTATCTCCACAAACACACATACACACACACACACATATATGAGAGAGATATATTTATTATTTATTTATTTCATTTATATACCGCCCCTCTCCATGGACTCGGGGCGGTTTACAGCCAATTAAAAACAGGAAGGATACAACACATTACTATTAAAATTTTAAAAACAAATATTGGAAGGCTAATTCAATTTAAAAATGTCAAAATATTTAAAATTTAAAATATTTAAAAGTTTAAGCAACTCCTAACTTCCCGACTGAATCCCTCCCAGGCCGGCCTGGCAGAAGAGGTAAGTTTTTAATTCCCGACGAAATGACTTCTACACAGTGCTGGTGGAAGTTCATTTCAGAGGGTTGGAACCCCCACAGAGAAGGCCCTCTTCCTAGGGATCACCAAACGGCACATAGCGGTCGTTGGGACCCTTATCAGGCCCTCTCTGTGGGACCGTACCGGTCGCTGGGAGGTATTTGGCAGGAGGCGGTCTTGCATGTACCTTGGTCCAGTGCCATGGGTCGCTTTAAAGATCATCACCAGGACCTTAAAGCGAACCCAGGAGACCACCAGGAGCCAATGCAGCTCGCGCAGGAGAGGGGTCACCCGAGAAAACCTTGGGGCTCCCATAATCACCCGGCACCCATAATCACCTGGATGACACAAAGGGACATCTTGTCAGCACCTACAGCAACTATAGCATATAGTCTTGTTGATCATTGGTTTCAAATTGGGTTGAATTCTGGCACAGCAACCTAAGATATTTTTTCAGAGCAAATGGGTTCAAAATAAACAAACATTCCTTCACTCAGATTCTCTTCCCATCTAGGCTAGCAAGAATGAAGATGTAGGGAAAACTGTCTGCTCCAGTGCTGGTTATATTATCAACCTGCACATGTCTCTATGTGCAATGAATTTTCTCATTCTATTAATTTGCAGATGTAAAGATGCCAACAGAAGATAATGTTTGTAGCTCAAGGTTGAACTGTGGGGTCCTTGGTGCTTCTGAGCTTGGTGGTTTTCTTGCAAACATTTTATTACCCAACTAGATGAGAACGGGGGCTGCTCTATGTGTATATACTAGTGGCTTGGCCAGTCTGTGTTGGTGGGGGTGTTTTTGGTGGTTCCTTGTAAAGGCAATATTGTTTACATAGACAGGTATAGAGAAAGACCTTTAAGTTCTGTAACATCTTCTTGGCCCGATCCTCTTTTCTTCAGTTGACTTTTCTTTCTCTCACTCTCTATGAGACAAGGAAGTAGTGTATTCTAACAAACAAGAAAGTAAACAGAGGAGCTCACTATTTGAAGTCACGATATGAACTTCCTCCAAATCCACCATGCTTGATGAATAATGTATTACTTAACTGCTTCCTGACTTCCTCCTAATTACTCTGCCATTTGGACGTTGATGTATTCTGCTGATTGTCCACCCAATCTGTTCAATTCCAAACTTTGTTTCTGGCATAACATATCCCTTCTTCTAGAATAAGATAATCTTTCAAACCATTTAACATCTGGTTTCTCTGACTTCCTTTGAAGTAGCTCTTAAGCTTTGTGCTCAAAAATAGATATAGGACCAGATTCCACAAATTTGGTGGGATTACAGTCCATGGAGGACTTTTAAAGAAAAGCCATCTCTGGGGTAGAAATGGTTAACTATCTTTTCCTGGCATGCTGTAATTGTAACAAAATTCTCCCTACCCAATGAGTACTTTTAAAAAACCAACCAACCAACCAACCAACCAACCAACCAAAAGCCTAATAGCAAATGATGCATTTAGTATCACATCTTATTTTGTCCAAATCTTAATAGGGTATTCCCCCATAATCTAAATCAATTAGTGTTAAATCTGGTTTTTGGATGTAGAAAAACATATGTGCTCTGCATATTAGTTCAATACTTGAGATCTGCACACCACAGTTCCCATTTGTTCCCTTCTGTTACGTGAGCTGGGGTATGAAGGCTTCGTTCATGGCCTCCTGCAGATTATTGTGTGGATTGCTGGGAACAATCTGTCCAAAATTTTGCTTTGTAGATTAGTCACAGTTGGGTATTTGTAAGGGGGAGAGCTGTGTGGTGGGAGGTTGTTGTATGTTGTTTTAACACATGTGTAACCTGAATGAATTTGAGAAATTGCTTTAATCCATTGCCTTTGGATTGCTTTTGCTTTAAATATCTTCAAGCATGCTATATTAATGGCTTTAGAAAATGGAAGTTCAGAATGGAACCAAGCAAATTAATAGGTTTTGAGGAGGCTCAGTTTACAATTCTGCTTCAATTGTTCTCCCCAGCAGCTTTAGCATTTTGGCTTGTTTGCTGTAATTTTCCTGGCGTCTCCTGGCCTCTCATACCGGAGAGGTCCCACACACAGTGTAGAAAAAGGAACTGGTTTTGGGACGGCTGCTGGATGGTTTATATTCAGTATGACAGACCTCACAGGAAGCTGAGGGGGACTCAAAGCTTCCCAGAGACTTTTCTGATTATTGCACTTTTGATTGATATCAAACAGAGGTTTAATTTAATACAGCCTTTAGAGGGTTTGGGGAGTTTTGGGAAGTGCGCCAATATATTGGAAAGATATTACGTTTTTATGAATTATCCATTATAACAATGCTATCTTTATCATTTTAAAACTTTTTAATCTTAAAATATTCTGATTTTAATGTTAAGTTTGATTATATTGTACACTGCCCAGAGCCCCTCTCTGAGGGAGATGGGTGGTTAAGAAATATGAAATACAAATAAATAAATAGAGATAATAAAGGGGAAAAAAGTTTCCCCAGTTTTATTTTCAGGTTAGTCACTTCCATAAAATGTATACCTCCCAGTTTCTTTTCTTCTAGTATGGGACCACTAATAAGATTACTACCACCCATGGAAGCCATAGCCTATCCCAGAATACCACAAAAAGGAACAACTTGGACGTATAAAGAATTACTGGACAGCAAAGGGAATTTACCTACAAAGACGGAATTAGAAATAAGATAATGGGAAAATTGATTGGTGGGTATATCTCCAAATTAGTACAAAATATGGAGAAGATAAGAGAAAATATGGTATAAAAGAGAATTTATACCGACAATTGAAGAATGGACTTTAAAAGTTATGAACTTAGCGGAGATGGC
>JANHFP010001386.1:52429-63694 GCA_032468135.1 Calamaria suluensis
CTCTCCTCCCCCGCTCTCGTCTGCAGATTCAGAAGCTGCCCGTTTTCGTGCCCGGCTGGGAGGCGCAGGTAGGGCGGAAAGGAGCAACACGTTGTCGGCTCCCAACCTGCTCGCATCTGGCCGCGTGGAAGCAACTTTGTGGGCTCCCCCTTTGACGGGGGGGGGGGGGCACGGACGGACGGACGGAATCTTCTCCCTTCTCGGGGACTGCTGGCCATCCACCCCGCCCCACCTCTGCTCCACCTCTCGTTCGCCTCCTGCTCGCGCGGGCTTCACCTGCCTCCGGGAAAGTGCCTGAAAGTGCTCCGGGGCGCCGCCTGGGCGTGGGCGAAGGGGCGATTGTCCGCCCTCGCCCCAGGGACCGTCCCTCGCCCGCTAAGGGGAGGAAGGCGAAGCGGGGCAGCCCAAGGCGACGGTCGCTGGGAGAAAAAGGCGGAGCGCTCGCCGAGCGAGGCTGGGAGTGTCTCTCCAGCCGAGGACCTTCCTTCGCCGTCCCCGAAGCCGCGATTGATGCAACTTTCCTTGGTTTCTCCCCCGCGGGTTACCTGGAGGGGGACGGGACGGGAGAAAACTCCCCCGACCGGAAAGGGGATTTTTTTTCTTTCGCGGTTTTATTATTTTATTCGGAGGAGGTTAGTGCCTCCCGGTCCGTAAACAGCGCCGGGGCCATGTGCTGAGGGCATGATTCGAACTTGACACCTCTGGAGGAAATCCCTCAGGGTTCATTTCTGGACAAAAGAGAGACTCCTCGGCCTTTCTTCCGCTTGGGGAAATAGGTTGGTGAAATGTGTTTAAGTGGCAGCTCTCCCAGCTTGGGCAAAAACTGTTCCTAAGGGTGTGGTTGGGGAGGGTCCTTCGCTTGACCATGCATCTTCTCAAGGTGACATTTGGATGGCTGTGGCACATGGGCACGCTGTTGATCTTTGCCCAGGCGACGACGTTACACGGAGGTGGTGCTGCCAGGAAAGGTCGGGAGTGTGAGTTATGGTGCCGGACAGCTGCTCCGAGGCTTCGACAAGTGGCACACAAACAAGGGCGCTTAGGTGGCATTCCTGAGATCTCCTTACCCAAAGAGCATCCGGTTGGACTCAGGGATAAGGCTGGAGGTCAGGAGGGCCAGGCTCCCTTGAAGGATTATAGTGATGCCAGCAAAGACTGGAGGGTCGCTCAGACTATCAAGCATGGAGAAGGTGTGCATCAGAGTGGGGGACGCTTGGGAGAAGAAGACAAAAGTCGTTCAAGACGAGATTCTTCTGTAGCATTGAGGACCAGAAGTGCTCTGAAGGCTGAACAGCGGGAGGAGAGCTCAGCAAGAATTGGGCCCAGGATATATCCAAGAAGCAAGCGGGGGGCTGGTGAGTCCCAGGATGCCAGGGAAGCAAGAAGAAGTAAAACTTTCAAGAACAGGCACCACACCGGTGTCTTCAATATCTCAGCAGACAGTCAGGCACCTGTGGGGAATGTTGTGCCTCAGGCATTACCCTTGAACGGTTCAGCCAGTCACATAGCAGGAAGGGAACCTGCCGCCCTCAGAAATGGGACCTTCCAGCCGCCTCACGTGAAGAACCCTTTCTACCCGCTGACTCAGGAGTCCTATGGTGCCTACGCAGTCATGTGTTTGTCAATAATCATCTTTGGCATTGGGATAATGGGGAACATGGCAGTGATGTGCATTGTCTGCCACAACTACTACATGAGGAGCATATCCAACTCTTTGCTGGCCAACTTAGCCTTTTGGGATTTCCTTATAATTTTTTTCTGCCTGCCTCTGGTGATCTTCCAAGAACTCACCAAAAAGTGGCTGTTGGAGGATTTCTCCTGCAAAATTGTACCTTACATTGAGGTAAGCAACAATAAATGTCACCTACCAGCAGTTTCGTAGAGGCTGGCGGGATTGGTATCCTGGGCCCAATGCTTTCTTAATGAATTGGAATCTGAATCCCATTGCTTTGGTCTTTCATGTTTGCAGATAATTATTTAAGATCTGTTGACTGCACGGGTGTCAAACTCACCACACCCAGCCGGGTTTAGGAAAGGGGAAAAACTCAGGAAACGTCACACAGGTTTGACACCCCTGTTCTACCAGATTTTTGGAAATTTGGGGTGCCCTTCTTCCTTACATCTGGTGTGTTTGCTTTCACTTTTTGCATTTCGTCCTTGATCATGGAAATCATTGTGTTAAATTCAAGACATGTACTATTTATATTATTATGGTACGAGTTAAGAATATGTATGGCTCTTTCTCAATCTGCTAAATAGTTCTGCTTGAAGAAGGCACTGCGTACATAAGCTAAATGATGCCAAATTTATGTTTAGATATTCCAAAGACCCCACGTATAAACATTGTCCATTCTTGTTCTACAAACTCTGGTAATTTATTCCAAGGGCATGCAATCTGTTACTCTCCCTTGCCTTTGGCTATGCTGGTTGCAGCTGATTGTGGCTGGAATCTCAAACATCTGGAAGGTACTAGATTGCTTAATCTTTATGTATTCAATCAAAACCGTTGTGCAACCTTCAATAGATAACATTTCCCAAACTGAAGAGATGCATTTAAAGTTAAAAACTTACATTTCCCACTGCCTTTTGATTTTACAAATGAGAAATGGATAGATGTAACTAATATAAGACATTTGTCTTTATTTTATGAAACAAGTTGCATTAAAAACTGTAACATTTGCTTCCAACTTCCTAGGGTGTAGAAACTGTATATTGGCTCACATCCATGTATTGTAGGCCAATAGATGGAGTTAAATAAATCTTTAATGGATCTGATCCAATTGTTTGCATCCAAACTTATATTAATAAATATAATATAGGGTGCTTAGTTTTGTATGATGTAAATGTCCCAAAAAAGATCAGGAAAATATTAATCCTTGTTACATGTCTTATCAGATTTACTACAAAAGAAAATACCTCATTTATTTCTACAGGTGAAAGTTGATAGAATAAAAGATATTGTCTTATAGCATGAAAGCCACAAACTAGATTGCTTAATCTAGATTGTTGCAATGTTCACAGTATTAATTTTATTTATTTTTATTAAATTCATTTGACACCCATCTCACAGTTCAAGCAACTGAGCAGTTTACATCAACATATAATAACAGTCCATAACATGGATTAAAATTACAAAAAATCAAGTAAACTAAACGTATTAAAATATTAACTTGGTTTTAGGTCCCTTGCTTTTTCTTTTTTCTTTTTCATTTTTTAATATGTTTTACTTTTTTAAATAGCTCAGATTCTGATTAAATCCTTGGCTTTTGGTAAGGGAAAAGATATTTTGCTACCCAGCTTGGACAGAGTCCTTTCCATCATTCGGTTGTCTGTTTTATTTATTTCCTGGGGAAAAAAGAAACCATTAAATATGTTGATAGTGTGAAATTATTCTATGCATGTGACAGTATGCTTGATATCATTCATTTAATTAGCAGCAGATGAATTAATGAAGGGAAATAGGATGCTCATAGTTCCTTAGAAAGTCCATTTCTAGTAGCCCATTAGTCAGGCAAAAAATATTTCCTGAATTATGTCTAACTTGCATTCATGCCAAGGAATGGAAAATAAGGTGTGGATTTTTAAATATATTTTGGTTCTCTTATAGCGGAAAGTGCAATGCTTTGAAAATGCATTGCCCAAATAAATCACTTTGATTTGTAACTTTAAAAGCTTGCCTGTAAGATATGACCCCTAACTGTAGAACTTCTCATAAAATGCAGGAGCATGGAGTAAACATGACCTTTTCCATGACAGACCTAGAGCCATTTAATAAATTTAAGATGTCAATGTAACCATCAGTCACTTTATATTAGAGGGTTTCTACCTTGACAGCAATAATGGGGATAAAACAGAGATGAAGGACGTCCCATTTTCACAGAACTACATCTCCCAGAATTCTTCACCACTGAGCTTGGTGTGTTAGCTTAAATTAATATGTAAATTTAGAATTCTTTTATGTTGGGTCATCTATATTTTAAAGTACAGGTATATATTGAAAATACATTAAAACAAGTATTGCTGGGTCATACTGTTCTCATGGCTTCATGTTCAATAGTATATAACAAATGGCTTTAGTAAGAAATTAAAAAAATAGAGTAGACCTATGCATCATATAGAACCGTGATGGCGAACCTATGGCATGCATGCCACAGGTGGCACACGGAGCAATATTGGTGGGCACATGAGCACAGGGATGAAGTAATTGGTGGAGTGCATAGAATTATGGGTGTAGGCACGCAGGCAACACCCCCGTCGCGCTGCCCCCACTTTTGGCACTCAATCGGAAAAAGGGTAGCCATCACTGATATAGAAGATGTATTTTGTTCCAAACTTGAAAAATTCCAAGCAATTGGCTTGTAGTTGGAACAATTCAAAGAAAAAATGATTTTGTGCGCTCACTCTCGAACTTGTGCCTCTCAAAACAACAGTGTTTTGTTCCACACTTGGAACAAATCTTTCATAACGTATGTTTCATATTCAGAACACTGACAATGACCATTTTGAGCTCATTGAACATTTCATCATTATAATGTTTGTAGAGTCCTAGAACACCATGTGAAAAAGATGCTTCTCTATCCCAAGCACTCTGCCGCTTAGAGGCATGTTATCCCTGAACATTTGAAGGTAAATAAACCTTAGTTGTTGTATCTCTCATATATTCATCTAATCCCTTGTAAAGCAGGATAATAAACAGGATTGATGAAGTTTACTGTAGGATTACTGCAGAGGCCTTAATTTGCATCAGCAGTAATGAAAACTGCTGGGAGTTGTGCCTCAATAATCTCTAGAGGGCCTCATTTCTAAGAAAAAAAATATTCCTCAGTTTACGTCCTAGTACAGTGGTGTCAAACTTGATTTCATTGAGCGCCTCATCAGTGTTATGTTTCACCTCATGGGGGTGTGGCCAGAGTGTGTGTGGTCAGATCGACATCACTGATTTCGGGGGCTCCTGTGGTGACCTGAGTGCTCTACCAGCAAAAACAGGCTCCATTTTCAGCTGTAATGCCCTCCTGCAACTCTCTGCCAGTGAAAATGGAGCTCGGGAGGCCCACTCCATTTTTACTGGCAGAGGCACCATGGGCCACTCCTTCGTTGTTTCCAGGGCAGTCCCACAGGCCGGATCTAAGAATCCTGTGGGCCAGATCCAGTCCCCGGGTCTTGAGTTGACACCCCTGTGAGTTGACACCCCTCTCCTAGTAAGTTTATGAATAGTGTTAGTGGAGTTCAGAATGATTTGCCATTGATTGCTTCAGTTTTCAGGCTACTTGAAACTTTTGGGTTACCTGAAACTGAGATTGAATATGGTAATGCTGTTAATCTTCCAAATTAGGAAGTGATTTCACAGTGGAGAGAGAAAAAAAATCAAATTTTGCCATCTTCAGATACTGTGTACTCATGATACTGTGAAATTTGATATTGCAGAGAAGTCAATCTAAAGAATCACCTTGTAACCTAAATGCAAGGTATTTTTTAAAAAACGCTTATTAAGTACACCTTGTCATACAAAAGGCTGATGGTGAATCTATTATAAAGGCATCATTAATCTGTTTACTTATTGTTCATATTTATATAGTTACCCATCTCACTCAATTTAACTTGGGGAGGTATACAATAAAAACTATAAAATAGCAATATAAACAAAAATTATATAATTAAAAGCATTAGTATTATGATTAATGGGCAAGGATATCTCCTTGCCCTTTAATCATAATACTAATGCTTTTAATTAGTATTAGATGTTACCAACAATGAACCCATCTCATCAAATATTTATTCCCTTGCCTTAATGCTAGTAGTGTAGGTGTTATTTTTCAATATATACTTTGATCCAAGAAGTTTACAATCAATTTAGAAGTAAGCACAATGGGATACTTTATACCTTATTTCCAGGTATAACATTGAAGTCTGAGTTCAATAATTTATAGAGTAGGATAATACAGCTTTCTTCAGTAATACAATTTTCTGGTAGAGGAAAATGAGAGAAACATAAAAATAACAAAAAGTAGATATAAGATGTACAAGCATTATGAAATTACCTAAAATTTCAAAATGGCATGTATCTAAATTTGTACTTTGGAATAATTTATGTCAATTAAATATTTTAAGAAAATATTAAAATAAGACTAATAAAATCAAGCTATGCAGTTATTAACAATTATTTTTATATAGAGTTCAAATTGTGTGTTATAACATGAAATAAAAAATACTGTAATTGTAAGCTAAGAAATATGGTGAATTTAATAGATCATGATGATATCTACTATTATAGTCCTCATTTGAGAAAAGCCAAACTTTGGATGCAGTATGAAATAAACATGTTTGTTTTCAATATGTGGCAGATTTATTTAGGATACCAGATGCCTAGTATGTAAAGTACATCTTGGCTGATCAATGCACTCCATGCCATAGGAAGTAATTATAAACACAAAATCAAATTCTTCTTTTGTAGCATATGGTTAATATTTACTTGGTCATCTTATGAATAAATTAAAGTATTGCTAATTCATCTTCACCAACTATTAGATAGAACAAAGGTTAGTATGTGACAAAAATGAAAAGGAAGAAGTAGTTCTTTTCTAGGGAAATTTCATAAAAATGAGGAAGATGGCTTCTATAGCACTTGCATGTCCCTTTGGTGAACCAAATCTGTCTATATGGTCCAGTAATTATGTGCATGTTCTCCTTCCTCATGAGATTGATGCAGGGGTGAAATGCTACTGGTCCAGTCCAGGCAAACCGGTAGTGATAAATCTACCGGTTTGGGCAAACAGGTAGTTAAAAGTAAAAAAGAAAAGAAAAGGTTCCAACGATCACAGCTGTGCCATGTGATAGTCGGAACCTTTTTTAAAATACTTTTTAAAGCATTTTTTACTACTGGTTATAGCAAATAGGGAGTAAAAATGCTTCAAAGGTAAAAATAAAAAAGTTGGTCATGCCTACCAAGTCACATGACGCCCCCACCACCAAGCCACACCCACAGAACCGGTAGCAAAAAAAATTACATTTCACCACTGGATTGATTGTAGTGATGGCATTTTATGAACAAACTAAGCAATTTTATTCCAGAATCTCATTCAGTTTGTTTTGTTTTATGGATGCTAAAGGATAACTTTTTAACAGTAATTTAATATTGAATGATTGGCTTTTTGCAGTACAGTACTGTTTGCTTTATCCTGTTGCATTTCTCCCAAATAATGGGACTGGGCTAGAAATATTACCAAATAAATAATATCTAATTTAGTGAATTCCAGTTACTTTCTAGAGATAACAATAACTTCAAAGGTTTGCTCTCTTGTTTGTATGTATTGTATTCTTTTGTGACAATCTTTTAATTTAAAGGGAATTTTGAAGTGGGTAGGGTGGTCAAAAATGATGTAACTGAACATAACGCCACTGCAAAACATGTTGTAACTTATTGACAGCAACTATGATTTGATCCTGGTATTAGTTACTTAGTAGAAGTATTACCTCCCTTCAGGTCATGTCTCACACTCAGAGTGAAATATGGGTGTTTTTAAACAGGTGGATAGGATTGTAATGAATACTTTCCATGAGCACCATCAGTGGTGTTTAGGCAAGAAAAATGCAGATATATAGAAAGTTTTCTTAACTACCTGATCATAGCATTCATGCATCAATGTTATTATATGTTTCCTGTTTTATTTTAGTTCAGTTATCATCCTGTCATTCTTCCATGAGGTACAGGTAGCTTACCAGGGAATCTCCTTTCATTTTATTACCCACAACAACATCTGTGTGAGGTAGGTTTCAGTAAGAGAGAGACTAATCCAACGAACTTTCAAAAGTGGGGATCCCTCCACCATCAATCTAGTACCTTATCTTATGCTCAACTGAACTAGATCTTAAACACACCAGGAAGGAACTAAAATAACATTGCAGCTGATGTTGAAACCATGTTCTTACAAATCTAAACAAAGAATTTTGAACCCTTTTATAAAAAGGAAAATGTGGATTTCATCTTATTGCATACCATGAATTTATAAATATATATTAAGGCACTTGATTTGTGGTTTATGGTCAGCATGCATCTTTTGATCTTGGTTAATTAACATTTGTTAAGTTTTTTCCACTGAAGATGGAAATCATTTTGTTGAATCTCTTTAAAGACTTAAAACCCAATTTGCTGTTAATTTTCATGCGGTTATTATAAAACACAAAAGAATGATATAAGAGCAATTTAATTTTCAGATGCATTCTGTAATTTTAATTTGCTGTTACAACAATTATATTCATTTGCTGCATCTTTATTTTTAATTTGGAACCTCTTTTTTATACTGTTTTCATGAATTGGATTTAATCAATAATTTAAAGCCATATTGTATAAAGTCTATCCTGATTGAAATGTTGCTTATATTTGTAGCAATTCAGAAAGCACTTATTGTAAATTAGTAAGAAGTTAGAAAAACATGTATTTTCTTGCTCCATTTATTCTGAAATGTGTTTTCTTTCTATTAGTGTTCTTGATTTTAATGGAACTGCTCCCATGAATTGATGCTTAAATAGAGGCAATATTTAGAATAGTTAAGACCCAAGTGCTTTACTCCATGTTTTTTCTAGAATTAACACATGTTATATATATCATGGATTACAACTTCAAACAAGTAATGTGATAACATCACAATAGCAATAGCACTTAGACTTATATGTCACACAGTGGTTTACATCACTCTCTAAGCAGTTTACAGAGTCAGCATATTGCCCCAACAATCTGGGTCCTCATTTTACGGATCTCGGAAGGATGGAAGGCTGAAGTCACAATAGTAATGTGATGGTTTAGTTCTTGCAAAGCTGATGCCACTGCCACACAACAGTATGTGTGTTAAACTAACAGTAGTGTTAAAGTGACAAGTTAGTTATTTAATGACATGCTAATTCAGTTATTGTTATATAATAAATTAATGACAATAAATATACAGTAATTTTAGAGACACATTACTTAATAATCAGGATCAATTTAGGACGTGCAAGTTAATCAGCTTATTACACTACAAACCTGCATTTAGCATAGAACTTCACTAATCAAATTTAACATTGGCTAATATTCATAAGGCAGTGATTTGCATTTAATCTATTTTTATGATTGATTTGAAGTAGATCATGCAACAAATCAGTAACAAGAGGTTTAACGTAAGTAACGTTAAAACACAAGTAATGTTCATGAAGTGCTTTGTGGCATAACCTTTAGTATGTGCTCCCTGTATGTTTTTTAATCCACATTTTACTTGTGCTTATTAGTGTACCCTAATCAGGGGTGTGTATTAGTGTACCCTATCAGGGGTGTCAAACTTGATTTCATTGAGGGCCACATCAGAGTTGTGTTTGACCTCGAAGGTCCAGGGGTGTGTGGCCATGGTCAGGGTGGGCCTGACCATGATGAGCATGACACAGGACTTGTGTTGGAGACACCTGTGGTGGTCAAGTGCTAAGGCAGGACTTCTCTGAGACTATGATTCACTCTCACTATAATCTCTTTCCTTCCTTCCTTTTTTTCTTTCCCTCTTCATTCTCCTTTCTTCCTTCCCTTCTTCCCTTCTTTTCCTCCCTTGCTCTCTTCCCATCTTTCCTTCTTTTTTTCCCTTTCTCCTTTCCCATCCCTTCTTGCATGCTCAAATGCAAAAGGGGAAACATTTCTCCATTTATTTTGTTTTTAGTTTGTTTTGATAGTGCCTTGAGTTTCAACACACCTGGTGTAGATCATGCTATTAGCTGAGCAGTGTTAAACAGCAATGTGGTAGTGATATTTCTTTATACTCCCCACAATCATACAGACTACAATGTCAATCAGCTAGAACTAAGTAGAGTATTTTTCAGCCTTACCAACTTTTAAGATACGTGAACTTCAATTCCCAGAAGTCCCCCCCAGACATTGGTATAGAGTGGACTCTAGAGAAAGGAATTTTGGTTGACCAAAGACTACTGTATCCGGACTGCAAAGGTCTGATTGACCCGACACTGCAAACAAAGAGGTAGAGTTTTCTGTGCCTCTTTGCTGCCAAGTTGTGTTTTGAAGCCCTGAGTCACCCAATCAACATTTTTTCAGAGAATGTCCTTTCTTTGACACATTTGGATTTCATCTATTACAGTGGTTCTTAACCTGGGTTCGATCGAACCCTAGGGGTTCGGTGAGTCAGTCTCAGGGGTTAAACAGAGTTTGCTGTGAAAATGACATGAGAGTGGCACTTGCCAAGGTGAAGCCATGCATTTCTGAACTGGTCTCTCAAAGGCAACAGCAGAAGTCACACTGATTTGCAGTAAATATTCATTATTATTGTAGCAGTGTAGCCTGATGGAAATTAGGTGATGGGTGTGTATTAATATGTTAAAAATAATAAATAGCCTAAATACAATAAGTTCATTATTGGAATACATAAGGTTAAAAATTAAAACCATTTCAGTGGTAGTATTAAAAAAGGTTATGTCTTTGTGAAAAGTTATGTATGTAATTTGTTGTGAGTTCATGCATTGTATTGGTTTTTCTCTTTGAACACAGTGATGTTAATGCACGATTCATTTTGTGAACCAGTAAAATATATAATAAAGAAGGGTTTGGGGTTCAGTACCTCCAACAAGGTTAAGAACCACTGTTTTAGTACTATTTTTCACTGTTGCATTCATTCAGTCATACTAAACAAAAAGCCAATATGCTAACTGAGCAGATTTCTATTTAGGAAGATCTTCAAAATGGAAGCTGTCAACCTACTATACTTGGCATCATGAATGGCTACCATGTCAGTGTTATCTGATAATAGTAGAAGAAAAATATAAGAAAAAAACCCGAAATGTAGCATATGCAGCAATCAAGAAGATTTAAAAAATCCCCAAAAGACTATCACAGAAAAAGTTTATTTCAACATATAAATAACTAGAAAAAAAATTAAGGAAACAGTTGTCCCACTAAAGAGAGAAAATGGCAAGAAAGTAACGGGCAGCAGAGAGAAAGCTTAACTGATTCTTTGCATTGGTCTTCATGTAACCCCCCCCCCCAAAAAAAAAAATATCTATAGCCCAACCTACCAAAAACACAATTGTAAAAGACAGAGTAGAAATAAAAATTAAAGTAAGCAAAAAATATGGTAAGAGAATGCCTGTCTGATCTTGATAAATATAAATCACTGGGATCTGATAGATTACATCCCAGAGTTTTAAAGTAGTTGGCGGATGTCATCTCAGAATCACTGTACCATATCTTTCACAAATCTTGGAGTACCAGGGAACTACCAAAAGAGTGAAAAAGACTTAATG
>JANHFP010001386.1:84579-97890 GCA_032468135.1 Calamaria suluensis
TCTACCTGGCTGTACACCGCCCCGAGTCCGCGAGGAGAGGGGCGGTATATAAATTCAATAAATAATAATAATAATAATGATAATGAGAATTCATGGGTAAAAGCCGATGAGGTATATGCAGATAGATTAGTTAGGAGGTTTCATAGGCATTATCCCCATAAGCCTCGTTGAATGGTATTAATTACATTTGTCGTTTGCATTTCTTTTTTGTGTGTTTTGTTTTAGGATGATCATTGGTGACAGGATGTTCACTCTGGTGAAGGGGAGCCGACTGTCGGGGTCTCCCCAACAAGGCTTACCACGATTGCTGCCAATGGGAGTCTTTATGAGCTGTGAGGACGTCATTGTGGTCTGAAGGGGGGTTTGCACTCTGTGTTTGGTGGCTGGTGATTGGCTGTGATCCTGGAAAGGTGGGGTATTTAAACTGTAGGTGTAATCAGCTTTGCAGAGCTGACTTTGTTCCTGTCATGGATCTGAGCATGCTAGCAAGAACGATCACGGATTAAAGCTTTTTGAAATCCCGAACTTGTCGTCTGTCGTTTTTTGGCGAGCGCACAACCAGCAGGTTTAGTGGCTCATAAATTTTGTCTCCTATAATATAAATAAATGTGTTTCAGGAGAACTATTAAAATGTGTCCAAATCTTGCAACTTGTATTATGACTGGGTTATCATAGGAGCATATATATAAAAATCTAAAGGACATTGAAGTCATTTCCTGCAAATCTTATTCCAAAAATAAAAGCTATATATTCTCTGCATAGTTTTCTGTCAATTCAAGATTGGATAACAAAAAGAAAAAAACCCTCTTCAGCTCCAAAACCTGATTCTCTGTACTGAACTAAGTCAGTACAGAATCACAATAGCTTAGCTAGTACTTTTTAGAAAAAATACATGCTGGCTTGTCCCAATGTTTTTAGGGATGACACATTTACCTCTTCTCATCCACTCAGATTGGCTTTAAAGCAGGGGTCTCCAACCTTGGCAACTTTAAGACTTGTGGAATTAAACTCCCAGAATTCCTCAGCCAGCACCAAAGTTCAAAGGCCTCAATTCTTTGCCGCTCAGCCTTTCTTATTGTCCAACTTTCACAGCCATACATTACAACTAGAAAAACCATAGCATTGACTATGCGCACCTTTGTTGGCAGGGTGATGTCTCTGCTTTTTAGAATATGCATATTCCTCATATTTATACCTGGCCTTATCTGTTTTTTTGTCTTCACTGAGTTCTTCCTATTATAAAGTGACCAAATTTCACAAATCCTATGGCAAGACATCATTGATGGGGGGGGCGGAGCAAAACAAAAAACGGGACTTTTAAAATTCGCCCGGGCCTCCTGTCAGCCCAGGCAAAGTCCGGACAGTGTTGACCGGGTGTGGGTGGGGGAATAACCTGCAAGAAGAACAAACAATGTTCTCGCCTCTTCTCATCCATCCGCGCATGGGGGGACACAACACTTCCTGGAAAATAGCAAAAAAACCCAAAAACCCGGGACAATTTAACATCGCTGCGGGACTTTCGCCGAAAAAGCATGTCTATCCCGCCAAAAGTGGGATGGATGGTCACCTTATCCTATTATCATAGTTAGGGTACAAGTTCAGGCCGTCCTCAAGAGTGATGTCTCCAGCTCTTCAAAAAAAAAAAAGATATTTTCCCGACATGATCCCTCCAACAAAGAGATAAATTCCTGATTGCCCAACTCTAGCTCTTTTCCTGATGAGCAAAAGATATGAAGGTGGCCTCATCATCTTGATAGCTATTTCAAGGAGCAACTCATGTTACTTTCTTATTAAGCTTTGTGCATAAAGTTCAAGATAAGTTGGTACCTGTCTGCAAGCTTATGATGCATCAGACATGATATTCAAAGGGGGAAAAGGAAAGAAAAACTAGTTGAAACCATACTTTCTAATAGTCATTATTTTATATACAATGTTCACCAATATAAGCATATTCGTGCAGACCTTTTCCTAATGGACTTCGTGAAATTCAGAGAAGCACAAATTTTGTGTGCTAAGTTTCAATTCATGTATGTAGTTTGTTGAAAGGACAAATCAGGTACAATTTACTGTACAATGTGCACCCAACGAATTTCTCTTCCTTAGCTGGCCTTGAATATAAAGCTTTTGTTCTCAATGACTCTACCCAAGAAGACAGGGAGAAATAAAGTCACTTTTTCACATAAGTGTGTTTACAGGAAGTTTGTTATGCTGCATTAATTGCCATCTACCCTGAATTATGCGCAGATGTTAGATGTCCAGGGATGTATACATTAAGGTAAAATAAATAATTCAGGGCAGAAATATTAATCAATGAGAATTAAGAAAGACTATTTTTTTTCTTATATTGCAAAGTATTAAATCTCCTGAATTTCTTAAATGAACAAGAACTCCATCTGCTACTATCTCTTTCATTATATGTGAATATTTAGGGAGGAAAAATGCAATATTTTCTTTGAACTAAGTAGGCAAATAGCTAAAGGGAGAGGCAGCCGCAAGATATAAAATTGGCAGAGACAATAGTATGATTGAAGTTCTAGTTGAAGCTTTAGGAGACTGCCTTTATTAAACAGAATCTGTTTATTTTGTTTAGTATATACTTGAGTGTCTTTTATACAAACAAGCAAAAATTCAAGCAGGTATATTGAAAAAGACAAATGGCTCAAAGAAAAAATAATTGGCAGAAAAAAAATCTTACTTTTTACTTTTTATATAGGCAGAAGAATATGTGAAATATTTATTTTATTAAATATCTAATTAATTCACATTTAATAAAATAAATATTTAATAAAAATGTTCCACATGTCTCTAGTAATTTATTGTGTGAAATACAATATTTATATGTTTTCTGAGGTTTTCTGAGTGTGGGTTTGGTGTCATTCCTCATGTTAGGGACTCGTTTGTCAATGAGCGTGGGTTTCCAAATCGCTGGTAGGCGGGAGGTGTCAACTCGTTTATTTATGCTGTGTGGGCGTTTTTCTATCTCTATGGCTTCTCTGATTATTTTATTGTTGAAGTGTTCCATTTTGGCGATGTTTTTGGTATTATTAAAGTCGATATCATGTCCTGTGGCTTTAAGATGTTGGACCAGGGAAGATGTCGGTTCTTCTTTTTTGATTGAGTTTTTGTGTTCTTCAATGTGTGCACTTACTCTTCTGTTGGTTTGTCCAATGTATGTGGTGGGGCAGGCGGCACATGGGATTTCATACACTCCTTGGTTCTCTAACTCAATTTATATATTAATATATATATATTAAGGAACTAATCACATTCTAACAAGCTTATATGGATTCAACATAGGGAGCCTTTACAAGTTTGTGGAAATTTTATTTGAATTAGAATGAGGCAATCAGGTTAGCATTGTGTGTCTCCCTAATTACGACAGCCTTATTTTCCAAGAACCTTTTATCTTAGTGAGCTGTAAATCTTTTAATTTCCCAAGGACTACTGACATTTAAAAAATTACCTGTAAGCTTCACTTTATTGTCTTCTAAAATGCCATGAATGTTTTGATCGTGTCTAACGATTGAGAATTATAAGTGCATTTAAAACTGGTTTAAATGATACAAAGTGTTCCAGTTCTGCACCACTCTTATTATGTATAAATTTATAATAAATTTATTATCTTTCAAAAGGTTTTGAAAAAATGCACTGTAAATGCAGTTTTTCCAAAATTCTTTTGATTTTTCTTTTTTAACAATGGTTTTGAAATATTTCTAATAAGGAGAAGTTGTGAGAGCTTCATCACTGGAAGCTTTCAAGAAGAGACTGGACTGCCATCTTGGGCAGGAGGTGGCACTAGATCAGTGATGGCTAACCTTTTCGCCATTGCGTGCCAAAACCATGGGGTGCCCGTGGGGGTTTGAGCATTAGTGTGTCCAAACCCATAATTCAATTTTCCCCACCTTCCCTAGAAAGGCTCTGGAACCTGGGGAGAATGAAAAAGGGGCCTTCCCCACACACCCAGACCCTCCAGAAGCTGGAAACAGCCTCTTTCCCAACTTCTGGTTGGACCAGAAGGTCTGAAAATCAGCTGGCCAGTGCATCAGAGCTGAACTTAGGGTAACATTTGTGCGCCCACCCATATGGCTCCGTGTGCCACCTGTGGCACTCATGCCATAGGTTCGCCATCACAGGACTAAATGATTTACAAGGCCCCTTCCAACTCTGTTAATCTGTTTCTGTAGCTAACATAGCTTGATCAAATTATTTAAGTTGTTCACCTAAATATTCAGCTGAATTCAGCTGACTTGTCCCAATTACATTGACTTATCCCACAGGGTCAAGCAGAGGGGGCATGTTATGAATCTATCAGGGGAAGAATTTTGACAGACCCAATCTAAGAGTAGGGCCTTCTCTCAGTTATCCCACCCTTTAGAACAACTTACCTCCAAAGGTGAGGCAAGCCCCCACTCTTTGGTTTCTTTCAGGAGAGTGTTAAGATTAGCTCTACCAATTAGCATGAGGGACCAACAGTGCAATGAAACCCTGAGGGTGGCTGATAACTTGAGGACATTACTTCTACCTCATAAACCTTTTAAATCTTTTAACACTGATTTTTGTATTTACCTGTAAATTTTCATCTTAATGTCATGATCCTGACTAATGAACCCAATCACATCAGAACTCTGAGACTGAGGTCTTCCTGTAAGAACTTCTTTATTGGGTACATCACATCAGCAAGATCAAATGGAAAACCTACTCTAAATGGTTCCTGAGGTTTCAGTATAATTAAAATAGGAAATAACTCCATCCCCAAAAGTCACAGGTCACATCGGCCAATTAGGTTAATCCAGGCACTCCTCTACATCTCTATCCCCCACCTATAGAGGTGACCTTGATTCCCGAGAGAAAGCCCGGTCTTTGGTCTAGCAACATATTTCATCCTCCTTCCCCCTCCCCTCTCTGTGTGGCAACTGAGGAATAGAAAAATGGCTTCTGCCAGGTTCAATTCAAAGTTGACACTTATATTTAATTCTGTTTTCGAGTGTGGTCTTAGCCATGTGTATATCATTTTATTATATAGTTGTAAATTGACCGGAGTCATTTAGGTGGTACAGGAGGTATAGGAATTTAATAAATAAATAAAAACATGCATATAATGTACAGAACAAAAGATACAAACACTGGGTAGTGTTGGGCTTCAGGATTTAGTGACTGTGGTTTAGACCAGAGGTCTCCAACCTTGGCAACTTTAAGACTTGTGGACTTCAACTTTGCTGGCTGAGGAACTCTGGGAGTTGAAGTCTACAAGTCTTAAAGTTGCCAAGGTTGGAGACCCTCCGTTTAGACAACTAATTTCCTAGCATTTTGCCAGCAACTATGGGTGAAACTGTGGAGAAACATCAGGAAATCTGTTAGATAGACCACAGTCGCTAAATCATGGGGCTTAACACTGCCCAATAGTGGCCATAAAAGCTTACCCCATAACACATACATGCTTTTGAGTCAGAATACATACTTTTGAGTCAGGTTTTGACTCCTGGTACTGCCTGGACAAGACTTCAGAACTGATTTGCCATTGCCTCCTTCCTAAGGCTAAAGCAGAAAGGCAAGGGCAAGGTTGCCCAGCTGGTTGTGTGCTTAAAGTGAGACTAAAACTCATGATCTTCTAGTTTCTAGCCTGGTGCTATAAGAACTACAACAAACTGACTCTCACATGAATATAACCACTATTACTATTTTTCTATACCCCAAAATATAAAATCATATCAGCTAATTTTTTACATAATGTTGGCATTTATACCTATCAAGACACTGCCAAGAATCTAGGGCATAGATACCACTGGTTAATGCATAGTCTTTCCATTTCAGTTTTCAGATGCTGATACTTTGTGATATTATCCAATTCTTTATCTTCTATTCTACAATGCCATGATACCAGGACATCAATTATCTATACTTTCTCCTTTTCAACAGCAGTTAAATCTGTGGTTGGTATGTTATATGCTATAAATTAAGCCTTTATCAGCCTGCATTAGAAAATCCCACAATATTTCAGCCTGTTCATTTTCTATTACTTATCCCACAATATGCTTCCACCAATTATTTATTATTGGTATGATAATTATTAAAGATGTTTCAATGAATCATTATGAAAATTGTGTTATATTTTTATTTATAATCAGGTGTGATCTTCTTGCATGAGCTCAGTATATAATCTACTGGTTCTTCTGTTTTTTTGCACAATCTGAACTTTGATGACCTGGATAGATGGAACAACCTATCCATGCACAGCCAAAATCAAGCCTTCACTTCCTTTTTTAATGTTCAAGTTGTAAGCCATTATTAGGTTTTATCTTTATCTACTTTCCCCTTGATCTTCTGTAGAAATTGGCCATGCAATGTTTTTCCTTGCCAATGTTCCGTTCTTGTTTTTATTACATTACTTGAATATTGACTTCTTGTTTCCAGTACATTTAATAAGTTCCAATTTTTAATTTACTTTAATGCTTATTTTTGGCTAAGTTTTATATAATCATAATCATGATAGATGCATTTATTCTTTGACAGTTTATTTGGTTTGAAGTAAACATCTGCCTCCATTTCTGCAGGGCAGGTATAATCCATCAATATCCCTACAGGGATGTAATACATAGTACAAATGTTGTGATAAGTTGTCTTATTTTTTGGTCCAAACTGTCCAGTTCAGCTTGCATCCAGTTACTAATTCCAACAGTGTATCATATCACAAGTACAGGCCAGGTTTTTATGGCTTTGATGTTTCCACAATTCAATTTTATATTTAGTAATGTTCTCTGTTATAGTGCCTGCCTTCTACAATCAAATTTTCCTAGAAATCTGTTGGTCCATCTCTGATGTTCTTCCAGAAGGCTTTAAAAAGCTAGCTGTTCTTCCACCCTTTGGTAAAGATGGTGGGTTTTTGTTTTGGTTAGGAATGTGCTTCTCCGCATGCATGATGTTTCTTGTTGTTCTTCTTGTTTTTCTTCTTGTTTCTATTGAACATAAGTCATCTCAAGTCATTTTAGAGCTTAGCAGTTGGTAAATCCCCAAATATTTATTAAGTAAATAAGTAAACACATCTTCAATTCCAAGTTAAAAATTTGAACTTGTGTTCATACTCGGCAGGCTCTCGAATTTTTCCTTTCTTTCTACATAAACTCTGATTCCATCACTTCTACTCTAACAGATCTAAGCTTATTGTAACTTTGCTCCAGGTGGAAATAGTTGTTGTATATTTTGACCATTAACAGAATTGGTATCAAACTCCCTGTGAAAGATTATGAACTTGTAGTGATTAATAAATCTTTTAGAACAAAAAGTTTGTTTTACAGCAGCTTTCATAGGATGGCTTCCTTTAAGAATTGCTTCTTATAAGAATATTAGTAAGTCTGCTATGAAGACTTGTTTTTTTACTCATTCCAATAGGACCACTTTAGTGTAATGATTAAAGACATCAGGGTAAAAACCAGTAAACTGTGAGTTCTGGTAACACGTTGGACATGAAACTGGCTAGATGATCTTGGCCCATCAGTCTCTCTCAGTCCTAGCAACCGCTTACAAAAGCCTTGCCGAGAACACTGAAGGGATTTGTCTAGGTAGTTCCCAAGAGTCAACAATGACTCAAAAGTGCCTACACATACACACTCATTTCAATAGGCTTCAAAACTGCACCTACTACCTAATGTTGCTTTGGACTAGTGGTGGGTTGCTCCCGGTTCGGACTGGTTCATGTAATCCAGTAGCGGTGACCATGTGATGTCACCAAACTGGTTCTCTGTGGCCGGGAACTGGGCACGCCCACCCAGCCGGTCAATTTTTTCACCTTTATTTTGCCGTTTTTCGCCAGCTGAATGAGTGGCTGATTGCTACTCATGGTCACTCCTAATTGATTCTGAGCATGAAAAGAGTGCATGTACAGCATGCGCACACCATGCATGCTCCACTGTGCATGCTCAGAATCAATTAGGAGCATGAAGGACTGCCAATCAGCTCTTAGATTTTTCCTTGCTATCTACATAAATCCTGATTCCATCACCTGTACTCCAATAGATATAAGTTTATTGTAACTTTGCTCCAGGTGCAAATAGTTGTGTATTTTGACTCTATTCTGCATGCTCAGACAGCATGCACAACACATGTGTGCGTGAAGCACAGACAGAAATCATGGGACTACAGAACTGGTAGTAAAGGTAAATAGAACCCACCCTTGCTTTGGATCCCCGAAGAGCAATATTCTTATGTTCTTACATGCCGTAGTTCTAAGAATTTAAAGTTCCAAACTGATTATGTGCCAATCTTTAGCTGTGGGCACATGAAACTGTACCCAAAACATTGCTAAAACTTTCTGGCATTTATAATGTCAAAACATATTTTTCTTCCTGTTTAAACTGTTGATGCAAGGCAAACAGATTTAGTAGCCTGTGTGTGTTCAGGAGAGGCAAAAGAAAACTCACCTTTTGCTTAGCTATGTTGGTGTTTTTAAAAGCGCTTAAAAATGGATGGGGGGGGGGGGACGGCTTTGGAATAGCAATCAATTTCAAAAGAAATATATACATCTGCAATATTTTTTTTTACCAGCTACTTGTAATACAGTATACGAATGTAACAACTGCTTGAGAATGCATTGTACAAGACAGCTCGATGGAATCACATTGACCTGCATTCATTTGACTCGATATTGGGGTTTTCAGTGTTTTAAATTTTAAATTGGGGTCTTAAATGAATTGGGATTTTAATTGATTAGCCTTTTCTAATATTTGTTTTTAAATTTTTAAATTTAATGATATATATGACATTGTTTTTAATTATGGCTGTAAACCGCCCCGAGTCTTTGGAGAGGGGCGGTATATAAATTTAATAAAAATAAATAAAAAAATAAAAATTTGGCCAATCCTCTTGGGTGGTATGTTGTACGTGAAACAACGTTAGCATGAATCTGGAGTTACCTATGGTGCTGTTTTTTACCCTGATTTTCTAGTTTATTTCAATAGGGATAGAGATATCTATCTCGATTTCACTAGAGAATAGTAATAGCTTTATTTCAATAAAGGTATTCTTGTGCACTTATAAATAAAAAGTTTTAACCATGGAGGATCAGAAATATGGAAGACCCATGTATATCAGTCCAGCACAAAGAAATGCCTCTGACATGGTACTGGTGTGGTTTCCCATATCTGCCAAAGGAAGTCATCCTTGTTTATTGGAGCACTTGTTGGATCCTATTGTGCAATAACCGTCCCAGAGACAATGCAAAACATCTTTTTCCAGAAGAACACTTATACTTCAAAAGTAGCAACCATTCCTCAAAATTACATCTTGAAATAAAACAAGGAACATTCATTTTAGCTTCTGTTTCCAGCTAAGCACCACAGAAATTAAAACTGTGCTGTTTTATAGTTAAAATGTATTTTAGGAAAACACCAGTGTTGTTATATCATAAGTAAATTATATTCTAAATTAATTTTTCAAACATCTCCACTGTAGGCATATAGAGGGTAGCAGCTGGTGGCTAATTTTAGTTCCCTAAACAAGACTCTTGAGTAAAACATTCATAAATTTAGGTTCAAGTGGAAATCAGTTAAAAATAATAATTTTTTTACAAGAATCCCTAAGGTATGGCATGACAAGTACATTGCCTCTTCTAGGTAGAGAGTTCTACTTCTCCCTACATCACATGCTGTGAAAATCCTTCTCACAATTCAAGCAAAATCAAATTGGACAAGATTTGAACTAGGCCAACAGCTGAGTGACTGCCTGAAAGTCAGTGATATAGAATATCCCTCAATAATGGAAGCATTAGAACAGGTGTGTCCAAACTTGGCAACTTTAAGACTTGTGGACTTCAATGGGTGCAATAGGTGGAAACTAATCAAGGAGAGAAGCAACTTAGAACTAAGGAGAAATTTCCTGACAGTTAGAACAATTAATCAGTGGAACAACTTGCCTCGAGAAGTTGTGAATGCTCCAACAATGGAGGTTTTTAAGAAGATGTTGGATAACCATTTGTCTAAAGTGGTGTAGGTTTTCCTTCCTGGGCAGGGGGTTAGACTAGATGACCTCCAAGGTCCCTTCCAACTTCTATTCTACTCTACTCTACTCTACTCTACTCTACTCTACTCTACTCTATTCTATCTCCCAGAATTCATCAGCCAGCTTGAAATCCACAAGTCTTAAAGTTGCCAAGTTTGGACCCCCTTGCATTAGAGAGTCAACTTCCTGCAGAGAAGCAACTGTCTTTAATGTCAGTATTACCATCCTTGTATGTTAAGTTGACAATAATTAAAAACTGCACTAAGTTTTGATCAAAATTCAGAAGTAGGACTGAATCAAGGCAGAAATACTCAGTCTCCCCTCCCCCAACATTTCAACAGCCCAAACTCTACTGGGATTTAAAATGCCTTCAAGATCTGGGTCTTCAACCAGGTCTTTATAGAAAGGATGATTGATGTCCCCTTTTTCCTTTCTGCCGTTCTTGTCCCTTCGACTTGTGTTGCTTTTATGTTTCTGTATTGTTCTTTGTTTTATAAATGTTTTACAATTGTGAACTGCCTAGGGTCACTGGACGTTAGGTGGCACATAATGTTAATAATAAGTTATGGTTGGTTATACACCTAGCCAGATGTTCAGACTGGATATGGCATTTTGTCAACTTATTGAGTCTTTCCCAAGGACTTAGGTTAGGCACATTATGTTGTTTAATATTAATGGTAATAATGCAGGATGAAAACTGTTCCAAGTAAACATGCCTTTTGCAAGTGAATCTGTCAATGCCGATGGTGTTCAAGTGGTGCTTTGGGATTGCATGCAAAGTATAATGAGTACAATGTTAGCAGAATATACGGGGAAGGAGAAAGATCGTATAGGTTGGGATATTGATCAGGTTTACAGAGTTAATTCTAATTATGCTAAAACACATAATGTCTGAAGAGAAATTCATGTTAAATTTCTGAGGAGAGAAACTAGGGATGAGGTTCTTAGAGCACAAAGGGTGGGTGGGTGCTGAAATACAGAGACAAAGAAATAAATATTCTTAAACAGATCCCGAAAAAGATACGTGACAGAAGATGAAAATACTTTTTCTTATCAAATAAATTGTATCTTAAAGGGATTATGTTTAGATGGTTAATGCCAGAAGGATTATTTGTCTTCTGGAGAGGAAACAAAATAAGGATTAATACAACTGGGGAAGCAGAATTTTCCTGAAGGATCACAAAGCCCTTCTGGAAGAAGAGATGGCAGGAGCTGTAGGAGGAATGGAGGTGGACATGAGAGGTGGAGGAGAAACCGGGCCTGCGCCAGGGGTGGGAGGGGGCAGGGCATCACCCAAGATGCTAAGATCTAAAGCTAAAATATAATACTGAAGGAATACACCTGAAACGGTCCATATTGGGGAAAATGAAAAATAGCCGGAATTGTTAAGAATGAATATTATATATAAGTTCATGACTATTCAAATGAAAAATTTTGCCTATAAGCAAAGAGAAAAATTTCTTATCAAAAGTTATATTTTTAATTTTGTATTTCAGAAAAGGAAAAATGAAAACCTTGACATCGCACTACTGTATAAAGATTTACTATCCCACCATACCAAAATATGACAAAGACAAAGGGATGACACCCTCAAATTTTCGGCCAATCACCTGTTTGCCAACGACGTTCAAGCTACTGACTGGTGTACTAGCCGCTCAAATCTATGACCATCTTAAAGAACAATCGCTTCTCCCGCCCTAACAGAAAGGAAACAGCAAAAAATTGCGCGGAACAAAGGACCAGCTGCTCATTGACAAAATGATCCTGAAGAACTGTAAGCAAAGAAAAACAAGCCTGCACATGGCATGGATCGATTATAAAAAGGCGTTCAACTTGCTACCGCACAGCTGGATTTTGAAATGTGCAGAGCTATTTGGCCTGAGTAACAACATCCGGAGTTTCTTGGCCCAAACCATGCAACTCTGGACAACAACACTTCTTCTACATCGAGAAGACATTGGTCAAGTCAAAATCCAACATGGGATATTTGAAGGAGACTCATTGTCTCTTTACTATTCATTCTGGCTCTGATCCCGCTAACAAACATTCTCAACAAAACGAAATTCGGCTATCAAACAACCACCAAAAGTGATTGGATCTCGCACTTGCTGTACATGGATGACCTGAAATTGTACGCCAAGAATAGAAATGAACTAAAATCACTACTGAACTCTGTCCGTGTCTTTAGCCGGGACATTTCTATGGACTTTGGCCTCGACAAATGTGCAACGATTTCGATGATCCCAAAACATCTGGAGGAGCAGTTGAAGATCATCGCCATTGACAAATTAACCCATCAATTGCCAAAGGTAGTTTTACTTGGAACAAAGAAGGAAATAAAGCAGGACAGGATAGGGCGGGACCAACTGATCGTCAGGGCTACTGATTCGCCCGAACCGGCTGAATTCCATCTCTGCCCCTTACAGAAATATGAACACATGTTACGATTACAGCAACTGGCCAACATTTATTGCCATTTCCAATATCCCAAGGTCACCTTAGGATTTTCATCCCTCATGTATCTTCTGACAAATTTTACATGTACCTCCCTTGGGACATTATTTATTCTAGCATAATTTGAATTGATTCTGTAAACCTGATCAATATCCCACCACATTTGAAGTTTTTCTATAACCAAAAACTCTGCTAAGATTTTGGCCATAATATCTCTTATATCTCCCCTTACTCCTCAATTACATTTTGAAATCTTTAAAATAAAGGAAAATCTTTCTAAATCTATATTATCAACCAAATTATTTAACTCTCTTTTATCTTTCTGAAGTACAACAATCTCTTTCTCTACCTTATCTGCTCTTCCCTCCACTCTTTCTATCCTTTGTTTATTATCTGCTGCTATTATTTACACATTTTAATTCATTTTTTACACCTGCAGTCCTTTTTCATGTTTTCTTTCAAGTCTTTCAAGTTTCTTTTTTCTTTCAAGTCAAGTCCCTGCTAATGAGATCTCTGTCCTTGTTGAAGTTCATCCATTTTTTGCATCAGCATTTCATGACCTGACTGCGTTTTTATGATATGTTAACTGAAAAACAGCATTTACTTCTTGTTTTAGCAAAAAATGACCCATCGCTACAAAACAATGGTCTCATTTGATTGATCGCCCTGTTTGCTTAACACCCGCCACAAAAAGTTTGTAAAAACTGCTACAATCAGGTCGTGACAATTTATGACCATAATGGGCAGGTTTTATTATGGCTATAAATCAGTGGTTCCCAAAGGGGGTGGGCCTGGGCACAGCACGGAAACAGCATTGGTCGCATTGGTTGATGACCTCTGGAGGGCTCGGGACAGAGGGTTATCTTC
>JANHFP010001387.1:0-11894 GCA_032468135.1 Calamaria suluensis
GACTAGATGACCTCCAAGGTCCCTTCCAACTCTTATTCTATTCTATTCTATTCTATTCTATTCTATTCTATTCTAATATAGCAATAAGAAATGGTTTGATGGGCAGGACTTGCACTTAATACTTTTTGGTGACCCAAAAGTCACACCTGACCTGGCTATTAATAGGAGTGGTGGGTTTAAAAATTAAAGTAGGTGGCCCTTGAATTACAATCGTAATGGAGCTTATTTGGAAAGGAGGTTTCACTGACTGCCTCTGAAGCAATCCCCACTTACCACCATTAAGTTGAACAAATTAAGTTAAAGTCTGATCGGAAGGTTGTCAGTTCAGCAGTTCGAATCCCTAGTGCCACGTAACGGGGTGAGCTCCTGTTACTTGTCCAGCTTGTGCCAACGTAGCAGTTTTGAAAGCATGTAAAATGCAAGTAGAAAAATAGGGACCACATTTGGTGGGAAGGTAACAGCATTCCGTGCATCTTTGGCATTTAGTCATGCTGTCCACATGACCACGAAGACATCTTCAGACAGGGCTGGCTCTTCAGCTTTGAAACAGAAATGAGCACCGCCCCCTAGATTCGGGAACAACTAGCATGCATGTGTTTTAATGCAACTTTAAAACATTATTTTCTTCCTCTCCCTCATCTGTCCACCTCCCAAAACATTACATCTTTTTATTTACTTGGGAGAAGTAATAGGTTCAGTAATGCTTAACCCGAATATTAACTGATGTTCTTCAGCTTTGTTGTTTAATTAGCATTTAAAACTTAAGTGCAATCAAAATTTACCTGCAGTCACTACAAACTGACCTCTTCTGGGTTGCAGTAGGGTAAATCCTTGATTTGTTACAAGGCTTATCAGATATCTTGAGAAGAATGCAGATTTCACCCTTTGTGCTGTGGTGCCAGCTAACATCAGAAATACAATCCTTCCCTCGGTGAGGAAGTCCCATTGCTATAATTAGGCAGGTAGGAAGGCAAGCAGGCAGGATGTTTCTGTTCACAGCTTTTGTAAAAGTAACTGAGCAGCAAGCAACTTGACTATAGCAATAGCTACACTAGAATGATGCCATATTGATTCTCAGCTAGCTTCCTCTTCTAATCTCTTTGCCTTTCCCTGTTCTTATTGTTTAATCCCAGAAGAACCACTGCCTATAACTATTTTTTTTCACAAAATCCCATCCTTAATCTTTCATAGCCGGTAAGCTTTCTCACTATCATTCTTGTATCCTTCTGTTTTGCAAATATTTATCATGCAGTTTGAATGATTGCTGTTGGGAGTCAAGGACCAGAATAATTTTTTCTACTGAGCAAAGGGAATTGGTTTGTCTTAGGCCCAACACTTCATCTGTTAGTAGAAAGAGAAGATTCTGCTAAGGAGAATATAATATATGCATGGATAAATAAAAACAAATCAACATTATTTTAAAAAGAATCACAAAATATTGGATATTGATGGCCATGTGAGTTGAGGAGGAATGAGTCTTCCCCATGAAGACTTCTAGAACAATTATTGGTTTCTCGGCTTTGTCTTCAGAAAGATTTCCAGTAATTGGTGGTAATGTATAATGTAGAGGCTTCAGTTAAACAGAAAAATGGACTGCTCTCTCTCTTCAGGAATCATTCTCCTCAATTGGAGAATAGAGTGATCTATTCTCAGCCTGGTCTTGTTCCAGAATAGCACTAAGCTTAAATGATTCCCAGGAAACTTTAATAGAGAGCAGTCTCCTCAGATGGGGAATACATTTGTTAATATATAGCCAGAAGGCATTAGAGCAGAGGTCTTCAAACTTGGCAGCTTTTAGACTTGTGGACATCAACTCCCAGAATGGTCCAGCCAGCTGGCTGGAGCATTCTGGGATTTGACATCCACAAGTCTGAAAGCTGCCAAGTTTGGGAACCCTTGCATTACAGTAATCCCATTGAAAAATATTGACTGAAGTCAACCCTGTTGTTTTCACAGCTGATTTCATAGCATTTGCTTGATGAACATCTCATGCTAATTAGCTGATCAATGGTGATGTTTTATTAAAATATTGAGATACAAACTAACAAAGTATTATTTTTTGAAAAAAACCCCATTCCTGAAGTATTGGTTTTAAACAACAAACCCTAGAGAAAATTGTACATCTTCTAGATTGTTTGAAGTTTAGCCATATATCTAGTATTGTTGGTTATTAAACAATATAATTTGATTCCTATGTTTAAGTAGTGGACACTTACCTTCACTACTGGTTCAGAGCTGTGAGTGTGTGTGCTCGCTTCACTTGTGCATGGTGCTTCTGTTCATGTGCAGAAAGTTCTGTGCATGCGCAGAGATGATGTCCAGGTGAGTGGGCGGAGCCTCCCACTGCTGCCACAACCGGTTCTCCTGAACCAGGGCAAACCAGTAGAAACCCACCATTGCTATGTTTACTTAAGAAAGATGCTGTTAAATGGCTGATGCCTAAAATTCTGAAAAATTGGCCAGCCATTATATCCATAATTTAAATATTTTAACCTGATCAGTTTTTGTGCATACCACATTCACACCTTGCCATAAGCTTTGGTGTCTTAAAAAAACCAACATGAAAATATATGACCAATCATACTGATGTAAATTTCAATGATGAAATGCTTAAAATCACAATGTGACTCATATCTGTTTCATACAATGCAATTTTATATGTCAGGCATCCAGAATTGAAATACATTATGATTCTGATGTGCAGTCATTTCCATTTTGCTGGTAAATGAAAATTATTTTTTTAATGTTTTAAATATACATATTTCATATAGAATGCTCCTCCTGATTCAATCTGTGTGCTGTAGAGGTAGCATGCATCTATTCCTATGATGGCGAACCTATGGCACATATGCCAGAGTGTGGCAGACAGAGCCCTTTCTGTGGACACGTGTTCCATTGCCCCAGCTCAGCCAGCTGGTTGTTGGGTTTCTGGCACTCTGGAATGTGCACCTGTGGTGGATTCTACTTACCTTCACTACCGGTTCTGAACATGCATAGAGCTCATTTATGGAAAGAGATGCATTACAAAGCTTATTGTGGTGACAAATGCATGGCTGTCGGGTCGTCAACATCCTGACAACAACAAGAAGCAGGACTACTTACCGGGAATCCAGGAGCCATGTCATCTTGGGATTGTTAAACCACAATACCTGCTTCTTGGTCCTCCCCAGGGGGGTGGGAGGGGCTTTGTGCATGGGTGAGGCGTAGGTAGGCAGTCGCGGAGCACGGGGTGGGGTTTAGTACGGCGACGGTTAGTTAATGACTTAATTGCACTAGCATTAGTGAGCCTATATTTGGGCTGGCAGTTGCCGGCCAGTTAGCGTTTGCTTCTCCCGAATTTGAATACCGCGGATGTCTGGTTGTAACGGCATAGCACCGAGATTAATGAAGTTCTAGTTTTGCATACAAACCCTGGAGTCGGAGTTTTAATTTCGTGGAGCTACAACGACGGCCTGACAATGGCTTCTCCAGTTCTTAGAGCCGGTGTATGCTCAGCAAGGGTCATGTCTTGAAACTTCCTCTTGATGTGTTTGTGTGCTGGGTGTGGATTGTTGTATGCACTATCATGCATTTTTGATATTTCCTAACATGTACATATTTCCCCCTAGTTCCCCAGATAGAAATAAGTATACAGGGCTGGGACAAAAGTCTAAAATATTTCGTTTACTTAAAGTTACACTAAATCATCATTACATTTAACCATTTAGATTTTATGATTATTCTTTACAACATGAAGTAATACCTGAGACTGTGCCAGTAACTTTTTTTGTTCTGATGATATTTTCAGCAAGAATCCAGTGGAAGGAATATTAGCAGTTCATTTCAGACCTAGACTGAGGAGGAATGATGAAGAGGCAGCAAAAATAATTTCTTCCTTCCTGAATATAGTGCTAATTATAAGGGGACTGGAACTGAAATAAATGTGCAGAAGATGAATTAGCACTTCATTTTCTCTTTTTTGTGTGGAAATATTGGTCATGGGAGAAATAGAATTTGAGTGTTACCACCTTTTAATATTATACTATGAGCTCCCAACATGCTTTTCTGTTTTGCTTTTATTATATATTTCATTATTATTAGCCAATGCATTTTTATACAGAAGCATGCTATATGTGTTATATAATGTTATATGTCACTTTAAACTTGCAATTAAATGTTTTACCTTTTTATCTGTGCCTTCTCTCCTGATGATTTTTAATGCAGTTCCAGAATATAAATATTTAAAGTGAATACCATTTGCATAAACCAAGAATCCAGATAATATGTTTATAGTTCAGCATTTGGGAAGATTTTAGATATGGGAACTCATGAGTATATAAAACGAACTCAACTCAAAACACACTGACAATGTCTCCTCAAATAGTGACAAAATGTTTGCAACCACATTGCCAAACTCAATGCTCAAACCAACAGCCTAAGTACCAACCTGGGCTGCTAACATTCAAACACATTTCATATCAAAAGAAATCCATGGTCACACAATTTTAAGCATGTAATGGGCATCACTAAGCATGACTTGAGATAATCATATAAATTTTGTCTTAACAACTCCAAATATACACTGAAATCTACTTTAAATGTTGTCTGAGTATGGAAGATGGAAGTCGAAGACCTGGTAGGTTAATGATTCTATTAATAATCCTAACAAAATTTTGAGTGGCATCCAAGTAATTGAAGATGAATCCATAGAAGACTGACTTGATGCCATTGCTAGATAAGGTACCATAGATTAAAATTGTGTTTCATTATATTGAAGTTGTGATTCATTAAAATGTTGTTTCTGAACTGATATTTAAATAACCAGATAATGGAGAAATTGTGCTTCAATTATGCATCACTGACATTACATCACAGCCATGGTCCCCTGTCACTTTTAGTAACCATTCGTCTGAAGTGGTATAGGGTTTCCTGCCTAGCCAGGGGGTTGGACTAGAAGACCTCCAAGGTCCCTTTAAACTCTATTACTCTGCATTCTGTTTTAGTATTTTGGGGGTTGTAAACAAGCTTACCCAGAAAATAGTTATTTAAAATTAAATATATTTATATAACCTTAATTTCTTGTGACTCATTGTGGTTTACATGAAATAAATATTAAAGGAATTAAAAATTACACAAAACCTGGGACAACACAATGCATTAATAGCCCATTGGCAAAGTAAATTTTCACAGTTTTGGAATGGAGTCACACACCTAGAAAATGGAAACAGATTCCATGTTTCATTGTGTTCTTCATGTAGATATGAATTATTTTGCTATTCATTAAGTGTAAGCAGAACAGGTAGGTCAGCTTTGAAATTGCCCACCAAAACTAAATTTTCGGAAGTACATCTAAAGATCAGAATATAAGTATATATGCAAGAGAAATGGGGCTATAACTGGTTTCTACTCTCAATTTTCTCAATCTTACATACATATAAATGTGTATGTTCCCATTTTACATACACATTATGAGTTTTGCTAGATTGAACACAACAGTCCTCATAAACATCCATGGAGGTTCTCAGCCAGGTTGTCTGCAAAGAGTATAAATCCTTCTATTCCCCACCATCCAGTCCGAGCTGAAGAAGCTTCTTGGATGAGAAGTGAAATGTCTTCAAAACAAAGATCAGAAAGTCCAGTTACCTTTTGAAAAAACACCTTTGGGAAAATCCTCATAAGTTTCCAATTCTGCTCATTTCAGCACAGGTAGTTCCCTTTGCATAAACTGAGCCTTAACTTATCAGGGTTCTTAATCGCGTAGGTCTCTATTCACTTTCAAGTAATGAAATTCTCTTGTCACTTGATTTGAGGTTTGCTTATTTAAGCACACTTAGAGTTCAATCATTAACACTCATTTACTACAAATTGCCTCATCCATGGTTATACCAGATACTTGACAATATTTAAATGTCCTTTGGAGATAACTTCATAAAATGGGCAAGATCAATTTATAATTCACAAACAGCACAAATAATGGTTAAAAGGGATCTAACAAAAACTTGTGAGAGATCCAAAAAGGAACAAGACAGGGAGGCCCATTATCTCCTCACCTCACCTAGTCCTAGAAATATTGAATAAATATATAAAACAAAATGACAAGATTGTTGGAGTAAAGATTTAAAAATAAACTTCTAAGTTAATGGCTTTGACAGATGACAGTGTTGGTTTTGGAAAATCCTTTAAATAGAATTAAAACGTTCATGGGAAAACTAAAAATATTTTTGTACAATAGCAGGTTTTAAGATTAAGAAACAAAATGAGTATGTCAAAAACTGAAAATAGAGGAACAAGCAGAACTGATGAATACATAAGTATGACAAAAAGACTGCATATTTGATTTTGCATATACTAATGGCAGCAAGAATTGTATTTGCGCAACAATGGAAATGTGGTGAGATCCTGTCTGAGGAGAATGTGATTAAGAAAATATTACATTGTGCAGAAATGTATAGATTAACACTTGCTTTTAAGGATAAAGAAGAAATGAATATTTTTTAACATGGGACACTTAAATTAAAAAAAGAATTGTTGTATACAACTAAGATTGAGAAGAAAGTAAAATATCAGGGTATTACCATGACAAATATGAATTGTAATTTATTACAAAATGGCTATTTTATGACATGGAATGAAGTTAAAACAGATATGTTAAGACAGGATAAACTACAATTGTCATTGCTGAGAAGAATTTCTGTGATAAAAATGAATGTCTTGCTGTGAATGATATTTTTGTTTCAGACAATGCCTATTTTGATAACTGATACACCATTTAAACAGTGGCAAAAGGTTATTTCCAAGTTTGTGCACCAAGGGAAAATAATGAATATAAGGTGTCACAAGATGCCAGGGCAAGAGGAAGATTGGGTTTACCTGATTTGAAATTGGATTTTCAGCTTACTGTTCAGTTTGGATGAAAGGATGCATGTTGCTGAGAAATAGAAGATTTTTTTGAAGCTAGGAGATGAGCAGAAATTTGGATGTCATAGATATTTATGTTAATGAATAAATAGAAAGTCAAAAGTTAATGTGTATTTTTAAAATCAACCATATTAAGAATATGGGTCAGATACAAACCCAGGTTGTGCCCATAAACAAGGATATAGTTGCCAATCATTTTCTTATTTTCAGTTATCAGAAAGAGTCAAAGTAGAGTTTATGATATTATTACAAAGGCTTAATTTGGACCCACACCTCCTGTTTTGACTGTTGCCTTTTACCCTTGCTCTGTCCCTAGATAGCATCTCATACTTTCCACTTGATTTATAAATGTCTTTTCACACAAAGATGACCACGAACTCCTGTAGAACTCACATTCTTCCGCAGATGAGAATTTCCAGAAGAAAAGCTTCTCAGCTCGGTCAAATCTTCCACTTTAGAACAGCATTTAGAGAGGTGAATTTTAACTCATTCAATGGATGAGCCATCTGGAGCACTCAGATACATATGATGAATCCTGATAGGGCTGCCATTGTTTAAATAAATCACATTCTATTTTTTTAAAAAAAAATGTTTTTATTCAGCATTTACATCTTTAAAATCTTAGTTACTCTTTTACAGCTTTCTAATACCGGCTTCTTTAGCAATATTCATTTTATTCTTCGGCCAATTATATACATTTGAATTTTGCATGTTACATACTGTTTCTTATAATCACTACATTATATACATACCTACTACACATTAAATATTGTATTTTCAATATAATCTCTTAACAGTTACTATACATTATTTTTTGATTTCTTTTCTAGCCGATTATACCACTTATTCCATGTTTCGGAATACATTGTTTCCTCTCGATCTTTGAGTTCCGTCATTAACTTATTTGATTCGCACATTCTAACACCTTTTTTTATAATCATTGCATTAAATGTAAATAAATAATGTAAACAATGTGAAAAAATCACGTTCTCAATTATCAGAACAGAAACAAACAATGCTGTGACCCAAGCTTGTATTATCTAAGGTTTAGGACAGAGAAACATCATTTCAGGCTGGCAGCAGCTGCATAATAAAAGATTTCCACAGAATGAATCTGTGGTAGATTTTTTATCTTACCTCGTTATAACCAATCTGTTTTTCTACCTAACTCAAAGCAGAATGGACCACCGTGACATTTAGCTCTAGCTATGGAAATGAGGCCTACAAAATCTTTTTGCCCAAAGAAAAAAGAGAGAAAAAGACTTGTTCAGAATAGTGGATCTTGGCATACGCATATTTTAAAACAGTGTGCTAAAATATTTTATTCTGTCTGTCTTGTATGCCACTCCATCCCTGAATAGTCTCTGCAGTTTCTCCCAACAACCTTAATTGAAACATAGAACATTAATAATATAATGTAGCTCAGGCAATACAAAGAATCTCAGCTACAAAAATCTTCAGGCATCCTTAAATGCTTCTCTGAAAAATAGTGACCTGATAGGTCTTTGAAAATATAATAGAACGGTCCAAACTTCTGAGATAAGATCTTCAGAATGGAGGATCCATTACTTAGAATACTCAAGCAACAGGAACCTGGTAAATTGCATTTGACAGGTTGTCATTTATGATAGATTTCATAAACGGGCAGATCCAAGTTAAGGAAGGTGGTCTGAAGATATCCAGCCGCTAAGACATGTAGACCTGTGAAAATGATAATCAGCATCTTAAATTGTACCCAGAAATGACAAGCAGTCTGAGAGCTCCCATGAGGCATCTGTCAACAGTTGCACCTGTTCAGCTGCCACATCTCTGAGCATATGTGAGCAATTTTATCCTCTAGGGTGCTGTGTGATTTCTATTGTACCAATCCAGCAGGTGATCTTGTGGTCTCGTTTTCCCTAATAGACATTATCACCTGAAATGTTTTGCCCAGGTAACATAAGAATGAAGACATCATGTTTTACCACTTACCATTACAGAATGCAAGCTCTCAGCTATGTTTGGGTGCATTCACTTTTAGTTGTAATGCCATCTATTCTAGTTACTACAGAAATGTTTAAAACTCTAATTGATTATACAACACATACAAGCTGCGTTGCAGCTCTTGGGTGTACTGCTGATTTGCTTCACTGGCAGTCGATGATGATGATGACAATTTCCACAACAATAACCATCAACAAAATAAACCAAGGATAATAAGTTTGTTACTTCACAAAAGTTCTCAATCAATCTTCTTCCAATATTTAATGATAATAACATGAAAGTCACAAAGTTTAATCTTTCATTAATATTCCAAAATGATTGATTGCTTTGGCAGAAAAATATACAAGCATATGTTCTGAACAAGCAGTCATGCCAATGATATGCAGAATTTTTAACAGCGTATAAAAGGACAAATGCTATGTATGGTTTGTAAGTTGATATTTAGCATGACTGCTCTTTGGGCTAGGCAGACTTTAAGTAATAAAAAGACAAAAGCACAAATGCACGGGTGTCAAACTTGATCACATCATGGGTTTGATCGTGATACATCATGACATTTTTTTACCTTTGTGGAATGCACGTGGAATGGCCTGCGTGTTACACAGGAGTGAAATCTAGCAGGTTCTGACAGGTTCTAGAGAACCAGTTGCAGAATTTTATTTTTTTTAAAAATGTTGTTAATTAATTATTAAGATTAAAAACAATTACATACATTACAGCAAAAACACATACATATATAAAGACCAAAACAGCAAGGAAGAAAAAACGCGAACACAAAACAATACGAAAACATCAAACAAAGCAAAACTATAACTAGTACATAAATATAACAAACAAACATTAAAAAACCAATATTAAATTCTATGTTTTCTAAATACAACATAGACACGAGTCTGTTTTCTTTGTTTACAAAAATCTATGTATATATTATTTTTACACTCATGGTTACCCTCGATTATTCAGCAGAATCTCCCTGTTGTTTGTTCAATCTTGTTTTGATTCTCCCTTTCAACCATGTATACCAATTATTCCAAATTTCATAATATTCCATCTCTTCTTTCCCTTTCAATTCCATTGATAATTTACTCATTTACATGCATTCAAATATTTTTTGAATTATAATTTGATCTGGTGGAATGTTTGGTTGCTTCCAGTTCTGTGCAATGGCAATTCTGGTTGCAGTACATACATGCAATATGATGTATTGTGGTTTTTTTCCCCAAGTTTGCCTTCTAGTAGCAGAAATTTTGAATAGTTCAGAGAACTGGCAAATGCCACTTCTGGCTGGTCCCAGAGTGGGGTAAGAATGCAGATTTTGCAGTATCCTTCCCCTGCCACCCCCACCAAGTCACACCAAGCTCACCAAGCCACACCCACAGAATTGGTAGTAAAAAATATTGATTTTACCACCGGCGTGAAATATTTAGTCTAGTTTTACAGCACTGTAGATGGGGACAGAAGGGGCAAACAGGGAACTAATGCATACCATACATACTGGCAGATAACTCCCATCTGTTGATAAACCAACCCTTGAAATTTTCACAATTGGCTTATCTGCAGGTGACACATTTTAAAAATCAAATTTTAGGTTTTTTTTAAAAAAGAAAAGGTCAATCTATCCATAGATGAGCTTGTACATAGCTGTATACAGCAATCATATTAATCACTGGTCTAGTTAAGTTGTGGCCAGGGTTACCTATCAGGATGTGGGATGTCAAGAAATTCAAGATGGTGGCCATGACTATGCATTCAAGGTCCTGTTCCTGTTATAGTAATTTATTAACAGTTCCTTTATTTTGCTTTAAATAGTACATTAATGTAAGTATGGAACTTTTAGATTATGATGAACATTTATTATGTAAATCTATGCATGTCTACTCAAAAGTAATGTCATTCAATGAAGCATGTTGATTACAGCCTGAATAGATCTTTCCAGAACTATTTCTTCACCATCTTTTTCTCTAAATTTATGTTTGATTCAAACTTGCTTCTTTAGTAAGGTTTTTGTGTGTGTGTGTGTGTTAAACTTATTTTATTACAACTTAAAACATTTTTATTGAAGCAGGAGTATATGGATTGGATTGCAGTATTCAGTACTGCTGCCCTCAGATTAATTTCCAAAGATAAGGCTCATAACTTCAGCTGGAGTAAAATTGTGTCAGCAGGGCATTCTCTCTCTTAACTGAAAATCTGATACAAGGGGAATGGAACAAACATTCTCCTCCTTTCAAGTTAAATTGTTTTGTATCTTTCATTGGGTGTTGGATGAAACATGACATTTACTTGCCTCCTTTCAGTCACTATTAATCTTCATTATCAGAAGAAAGCAAAATGTTTGCAATCTGGCAAAAGGTGAAATGCATCCAGTGCTCTTTTGTCTTAAGGAAATAATATGAAAAAGGGAAAAGTGCAGTAAAGGTTAATAAAATTTGGACAAGGTGTGAAAGAAAGAGATAAGAATTCTTCCATTGTCCTAACATCTCCATAACAAGAGTGACCTTGCCAAAAAAAAAAGGAAAAGAAATAATCACATATAGAAGTTCTTTCTCAAAAGAAAATGTGCTTGTACTTAGAATAACCATGTTAGAGAGAGTTGCAAATATAAATAGGAAGTTATATAGCATTTTATACTAGTTTTTTTTTAAATGTACATCATATTTGATTTATGTGGAATATTTGTGGTTGAAGTCTGTTTGTGTCTATTTGTGTTTGATTTTATATGTCTCTTATTGTTTCTGTAAAAATTTAAATAAAGATTTTTTTTTAAAAAAATGTGCTTGTTCGGGTTATGAACACACAAAGAAGAACTTAGTTTGAATGTACTTTGAATTGCGTGCAATGAGATTGGCTCGATATTTCCCATTATGTATTCACAATGTATACATAATACATCCTTGTTCAACATCTATGTGAAGCCGCTGGGTGAGACCATCCATGGGTTTGGTGTGAAGTGTCATCTGTATGCAGATGACACACAGTTGTACATCTCCACACCAGACCATCCCAATGATGCT
>JANHFP010001392.1:8668-24495 GCA_032468135.1 Calamaria suluensis
GCCACCTCCCCCCCCCCCAGTCATTGCATGTTTGCATTTTGGATGCTCAAGAATTGGGCTGCATTTATGACTGCTTGCAGTATTCTGCAGTCACATGAAGGCAATTTGACAGTGGTAATGATACTACAAAAAAGCCACAAAATTGGTCATGGTCATGTGATGACTGCTTAATGACATACAAACATAATTACAGTGTCAATTATGGTCTTAAGTTGAATACTACCTCTAATAAGGTTATAAACAAGTGAATAAGGTTATAAACAAGTGAAGGCAATGTTTTAAAAATCACTGTAATTTCAAGGGTTCTTTTAAGAAAATTGTAAGGAAATATGAGCAAGGCGTGATGTTTTTTGTGAATATTATTTGATTGGACTAGCAAAACACCAAGTATTAAACAATTTAATCAAAGTAATCAGTGAGCCATTTCATCTGCAGTAGCTGAGAAGTATGATGTAAGTTGAATCTATTGCTCTGGATCACATGACCAGCAAGAAGTAGGGAAGTGGCCTTAAGCTGGAACAATCACCATGCTGAACTGCTTCTTTTCATAGGGATGCACTAGAGAGATTGGTCAGGATATATTTTTTTCTCTGCAGTCTCCCAGCTTGATTTGGCCCATTGTCAAAATCAAGCTTTCTCCCAGAAACTAATAAAAGATTGTGCATTCCCCCTGTAAAGATACGAGAATCCTGTCCTAAACAATGCAGTACTTTCGAGTTCCTAATAGCTACTTGTTTATGTCTGTTTTTAGTTAGTATTGCTTGCTTTATTTTGATGTTTTTATTTAGTTTTACACTGTTTAGAGCAGGGATAGTGAGCCTATGGCACATGTGACAGGTGGCACGCAGCACTCTCTCTGTGGGCATGCCAGCTGTCAGCTCACCTCCACTGGCATGCGTGCGCACCTCCCATCGGCCAGCTACTTTTCAGATCTCTGTTGCGCATGTGTGGGGCCCGGACGTGCATGCATGAGGGGGCACATGCAGGCAGCATGCGTGCATGCACGGGCTCAGCGCAAACGTGGGGCATGCACACATTTCATTTGGGGGGTTCAGGCACACGAATGTGCACTTTGGGTACTCAGTTTGGAAAAGGTTAGCCCTAATTGGTCTAGAGGCATGTGTTTTGAGTTTGGCAGCCCTATACTGTAAGCACTATAAATAATTGAATAAATAGATCTGTTCCTGTACATGGCTGTGACTGTTGCTTCGGTTATTCCATGTTCATTTGTGTATTTGAGTGCAGGTGTCTGTCCCATAGGGATTATTTAATGGAATGTTCTTTAGAATTCTCAACCAGATCTGGCCAATTTTCAAAATCAAGTCTTTTGCCCCTAGTTCCCTTATACCAAATTAGATTCAGTTCATTTCATCTTTTCATGAAATCTGCTGAGCAAATAGAGACCTTAATCTCTTTAAAAAATAATATAGACTTTGTTTATATTCTTCTTTAGGTATTATACATCCTCATTAAAGACATTGGAGAAAGAAACTATTGTTCATTTATTCTAAGGAAGAATTGTTTGATGTGTCACACAAAATAACAAGGGAATCTAAAATAAATATTTATCTATTCATACTTCTTTTTCAGTATCTTGAAAAAATTGTAGATTAAGAAATGTCATTTAACTATAATATATCATATAATATTGTAATATATTATATTACAGACATTTCCCATTTACTTTGAAGGGAAAGGGTTGAGAGAGGAAAGGAGAAGTTGGGACAACAGTTTATAAAATTTCAATAGGTAGAGAAAACCAGGCAAAACATAAAATGTAAAGAAAAGGGTCAGATGATCCCAGCTGGGTCGTGCTATCATGGGAGCCCTTTTTTACCTTTTAAAAGCATTTTTACTACCTATTCTCAGGAACTGGTAGTAAAAATGCTTTTAAACTGGAAAAAATGGCCATGCCCACCCAGTCACATTACCCACTCACCACCAAGCCATGCTCACAGAACCGATAGCAACAAATTTTAAATTTCAACACTGATTTTGATGTGTTTCTGATTGCCCTGGGTTTTGTTTTCCTGTCCTAGGAGTTAATCCTGTCAAGGAGGCAGGAAAAAGTGTGTTTACCTTGGATAGTTTATTTTTAGATTCTCCTTATCTTAATGGCTCTACCTAACTGTTCCTTTCAGTTGATGCTTCTGCCTGGAGTTTTCTTAAAGGGGAAAGGGCTGGCTTGAGTCTTTTTTCACTGTTTTCTGACGTTTCTGGTGCTGTGAGGTTTCTGGCACTGTCCTTTTGGGTATACTTCCCACACTTATAAAAGCAAATAATTCTATAGCAGCTTGTCAATGTCAGTATGTAAGTTTCTTTCACTCATGTTCCAAAGTCGTAATAAATCCAGAAGAGTTGTATATTTTTAACTAATTGTATTCGATCATTGGGAAAATGCTGTATAGCAATATAAGGAAAGCAATTTTGTTCACTTTAATTTTTAGTGTTCACACTGAAGATTAATTATTGCTTCAGAAAAAATGTGCTAGAACCAGGAAAGAAGGAGAACTAAAGTGCTCATTTCTGCGATGTATATACATTGAAAGAATTACTTAAATTGTCATGCTGGCATGAAGACAATATAATTGGCTTTAAGAAAAAAAAGGAAGGGAAATGCTGCTGATGTTGGCAAGCTTTTGAATCAAGGAGCTTTGCACTAATAGCCAGCAATGGATGAATACATAATTTTTTGATAGTTGCAAACAATTTTAATATGTTATTTTGATTTAAGAGTTTGGGTGCATAATTAAGAAGTTATGTGAAATACAGTATGTTTATTCTAGTTGTATTGTGTGTTAAAATGTGTGTTGATGGGCCCAACAGAAATCATCACACTGTTTCAAGATGGAATATTGTACTTACAGCTGTTATGTATCAATCAATAGTTTATTGACTAGCCCTTGGGCCATATCTAAGTATAGAGTTTAAATTTAAATTGTTTCTATCTGATTTTAGTAATAATTAGTGTCTGTAAACTCTATATTTTTTAGTTATGAATAAAGCTCTTTCCAAGGATACTCTAGTGCAGAGTTGTCAAATTCCGGCTCGCAGCGTGGAAGCAAGTGAAGGAGCAGCCGGCAGTGCCTCTGCCAGTGAAAACGAATCTAGGGCTCTTCCGAGCTCTGTTTTCACCAACAGAGGTTGCAGGAGGCAGTCACAGCCAAAAATGGAGCTTCAGAGCCTGTTTTTGTTGGCAGAGTGCTCGGGCCACCACAGGCACCCCCAACACAAGTGTTGTTGAGCTGGCCATACCCACCCTGACCCCCAAGGTCAAACACAACTTTGATGTGCCCCTCAATGATATTGAGCTTGACATCCCTGCTCTAGTGTGTTATTCTTTTCTTGGGTTTTCCATTTTTGTTTTTGATTTGCTTTGTTTCATTCTCCCAACAAAATCTGTATCTTTTGGGGATGCTATTTTGTGAGTTTACAAAATTCCTTTGTAATCATGGAATTCTTTCAAATCTGTGTTACCTGAAAATTATACTGTTCCAGCAACTAGGGATAATTTATTATTAGAAGTTATATGTTATTTATATCAAAGGAAGGGAATATTGAGTAGGGAAAAATAAGAGAATATGAATAAAAATTTCTTACATGTATTATACATTTAAATTAATATTAACAAAGACTCATTTATGGCAGATGGGGTGGGGGAGAAGCAAGACACAGCTCCCCTTGCTATCTCTTCTCCTCCTCCTCACTGGGCATGGCAGGGCTTCTTCCCCTCGCTTAGCTCCCTGCCCCCTTTAGGGATGCAATTTGGGGGTGGCAGGTGGGGTGGCCAAGAAGCGGGAAGCATGTCTTACTGGAGACTGGCAGCTCCATTGCGTGTCTCAGCTGGTCTGTGCAGGGAAACAGCTTGCAGGGGAAAGAAGAAGTTCTCATGTGCAAGCAATTAACAACTACTTGAACTCGCAAGAACTTTTTCTTTACCGTGCAAGGTGCTTTCCTGCCCAGACCAGCTAAGAGCCGTTACAGAGCTGCCAGTCTGGTAAGACACATGTCTCAAGGTGGGGCACGGTGGCAGGTGGGGCAGGTTAGGTTTAAGGGATGGATGGATGGATGGATGGATGGGAGACAGGTGAGGCAGCTCCCGATCAGCTCAGCTGTTGCACAGGTCACAATTAAGGGGCTCAGCTGCCCTTACCTGACCGGGGAAGGAAAGGATTACCTCCTGTGCTGGCCACACCCACCCTTTCACTAGGGCTTATTTTGGGGTGTGTGTGTGTGTGTGTATTTAGGCCCACTCCAAAAACTGAACACCTGTAAACTTCTAATATTTCAGTCTATTATTTTATTAATTCTATAAAAAATAATATTCTAATATTTCTCCTATTTAATTTTATTTCTGCCTCTTTCAATTTACAACCAGTCTTCTTTAATATTTACCGGGCAGTTCTTTCTATCCATCATCTCTTCTCCTCTGTAGTGCTTTAATTCTTATCCATTTTTTAATTTGGCTCCTATACTCATCTTTACCTCTATCTGCCTCTATATCTTTCTTGTTCAATCTAAACATTTCTCCCAGTACAATCTTGTACCTCCCATTCTCCCAGTTCATAAATCTATATCTGTAGCATGATTTAAATAAAACATTTTCAAGGATTAAAAAAATATTTCTTCTGCCACTTTGTTCATGTGAAAAACAATTTATTAGTGTCGTCAAAGCATTTTTAAAAAGTTAAATATTAATTAGTTTTTACAAGAAAGTCAAGTTGCTTCCATCATGGTATCCATCTATACTGAGATTAGGAGTGGGTGGCACAATGTTGTGCTGATCCTCCTGATTTCTCCATGGTCATTACATTCAGTATGGACAAGAGGGAGAGGATGAGTCTGAAGTCCCTGGTTTTAAGGGTGGGTCATAGGCTTTGACGCTGTTAACACATATATGAATCTACTAGGTGAGGTCAACCGTTAACATGGTCAAGTATCATAACAGTGCAGATGACACTGAATTGTATATCTTGATCTCAGGTCAATCAAATGATGTCAAGGTCTTATCCCAGTATTTAGGGGCTCTCAGGATTTGAATCCTATTAGTTCTGGCAGAAGAGTCATGCTGTGGGTCCTATCTGAAAAAGAGTTACATCTGAACAGACCTAGGTGACAAGACATTTCTGCCTTGGCACCTACCTCCTGGAACATCATGCGTCCCAAGGTCCTAATCCTTATGGCTTTCCAGAAAGAAATATCTTTTTTGCAAGCCTGGGGAATCCCCTAGTAATTAGGGATCATGTATATTGGCTGCATTATATATAATAACTTCCATCTCATAGTCTTATTTTATTCATGTTGGTTTTGTTGTATGCCACCCTGAGTATGACCTGAGTGGCCATATAAATTTGACAAATAAATAAACATTTGGAGTGCAATTTAGGTCTTCCTGGATTACGGCACCTCCATAAAGAGCAGATGGCAGTTATGGACAGGAAGGCATTGCACAGATCTACTTAGTGCATCATTTCTGAAATGTGGTTCTCTTATCACTGTCATTCACACCGTAGTCACTCTGCAAACAGATATTGCAATTTACCACATGTGAAGCTGCATTTGAAGACAAATTAGAAGACAATTTAGAAGCTACAGTTGAACCAGAATGCAGCAGAATAAATAAATAATTATGGCTGTGACTTGGCACAACCACATTAACACCTCTTCTATATAGGCTGTATTACTTGCCAGTGAGCTTTCAGGTGCAATTTGTCATCTACAAAGCCAGTCATGCTGTAATTATCTGAGGGACAGTTTTTATTGCATAGTTTCTACCCAACCCTTAAAATTGATAGGGCCTGTTTCTTACCCCTTTGCACAAGCAACTAACAGAGCTTAAGATATGGGCAATATCTGTTGTAACACTTTCTCCTTCATATCAGAAATTTGAACAGCTCCAAGGCTTTGAAGACCAACATGAGTCAGTTGAAGTGTTAGTTTTCACATTGTAATGTTTTCTCTCTTTCCTGGTTTAATGTGGGGTTGTATCCAAGCCACCCAGAACTACTGCGAGTTTGATGACTTTAAAAATCTAATAAATAAACAAATACTGCTGAGTTCATAGTCCTCTCTTTGAGAGTCAGGACCTCAATAATAAAGCCCAAGTACATAACAAATAGATAAAGGCTTTTCTTCTACCAATATTCATTCTAAACAAGCAAAATTCAGTAGGCTGCTAATACCATTTGACTTGAAAGTAGGCTTCTATAAAAGTCAGAAATAGAGAATGAAAGTATGATATTCCCAGGTTTTTTAAAAAAAATGTTTTTGTCATAAATGAGCATAAGAGAGAAAACCTGTATGTTGTTAACTTTTCTCATTTTCAGAGATGCTGCAGTTCAAAACTTTTAGCATGTCAGCTTGTTGTTAGGAAAGTAATCCTCTGTTACTGTATATTTTTTATAAACAGTAAAGGGTTAGGGACGGTTTTTTATAGAGTGTAAACTAATTCATATATTTTGCAAAGCTACTATATGATTTGTCTGTAGCTTTGTTGTGTGAACCAAGTTGGTTGTGATTTGGTCAAGTAAGCAGTGTTTAAATAAATCATGACTTAGAATGTGTGAGCCAGGGATTTAGTTACAATTGCGACATTTCCTTTAATATTTGTTTGTTACAAAACAAGTGATGCTTAAACTTGGTTAACATAAGCTATGAAAAAGAGATTGCTATTAATCATTTGATTGGGTAATGTCTTAAATATAGGACTTATTTGTCTGAGGTATTCTATTCTTGGGGGCAGTTCTTCATTCAGAAAACAAAAGATTAGAAATATGGAGTTAGCAAACTGATCCTGGTCAACAAGGTTACCATGCTACATAGTTACAATAGCTGGTAGCCATTTCTTTTTAAAAAATTTATAACTAACAACATTGAGGGATACTAATTATCTAATGATAAATCATTAACATGCAAAGACTCTTTAAACAGAACTGTAGTAGGAAACCTGTGCAATTCAAATACAAACTTTGTGGAAGGAAAAGTCTGTATGTAACTAGATAGCCTAAAGAAAATAGCTGCAGATAGAACTTGTATATAGACTGTCTTTGCTGATATTCCAGTGAAATAGACTGACAAGTAAACAGTGTGAGATCCTTTAATCTAAAATTCTATTGATTTTCAAAATGATTTTCTGATTCAGGTAAGTAGAATTGCCAAACTGCTGCTTGGTCTCAGGTGATCTTATTTTTCCTTCAGATCTGCTGTGTTAATTTTGAAATCTGGAAAGGTTCAGCTAATAACATTATATACATGGAAGGGCCAGACATACTATCAAACCTTTTAAGTTCTGTAAGGTTTTGAAGAGGACTTTATTCAAGCACATGACCCATGTGTGTGAATTCAGGGAAGCACTTAAATAACTGCACTAATGGATACAAAATCATTTTTCTCAAATCTATTCACATTAGATTATTGTTCTAAAATATAATGATGTCAAAATATGTTTCTTATTCAAATAATAGTTTGGAAATGGGAAATATTCCAAAACTTTCAAGTTGACATTGGGTAACTAAATCTATATTGTTACAAACTGAAAAAAATAGCTCAGTTGTCTGTCTCAGGAACATATTGTGTAAATCAGTTAAATGATACATTGAGGAAGGCCTGATAGTAAAAGTTGAAATATTTTGGATTCATTTAAAGCAAATCACAATGGTTGGGTTGCATTTTACTGAGTTCCTTTTCTGAGTTCTCTTAATACTATGTGTAAATAATTATTTTTTTACATATGTTTTTATTTTTAAAATTGATTTATCTGGTTTATGTATTATGATATGAGGTTTCATTTCCTAGTAATTTCTTTTGTTTTTATTAAACTTGATCTCATAGAAAATGTTTTTTTTAAAAAATGTTCTTTTTTTAAAAAAAAAAAGTTCTGGTCAAGATGTCCAGGGGACAAGTGTAGTTGCAAATCTTCCAGTCCTGATGCGACAGAATCCTACAGAGACACTGAGGAGAGTGTTGCCAAAAGTTCGAGTAGGTATAGCATGATTTCCTCTTAGAGTATTATATGCATTCCAATTATACCAAGAGCATAACTCCCACTGATTTTAATAGCTGTGAATATTTTATTAAAGAAAAAAAATATGTACAGGTAGTTGACTTACAACCATTCATTTAGTGACTGTTAGAAATTACAACAGAGCTGAAAAAGTGATTTATGACAGTTTTTCACAGTTTTGTCTATTGCAGCATCCCCAGGGTCACATGATCAAAATCTGGACACTTGGCAACTGCCTCATATGTGTGTCTGTTGCAGTGTCCCAGAGTCACATCATTACCTTCTGTGACCGTCTTATCAATAGGAAAGCCAGATTCACTTAATGGCTGTGTTATAATTTAACAATTATAATGATTCACTTAACTGTGGCAAGAAAAGTTATAAAATAGGGCAAAATTCACTTAACAACTATCTTGCTTAATAACAGAAATGTTGGTCTCAATTGTGATCATAAGTCAAAGACTACTTGTAATAGTCGTTGATTTGTAACAGTTTGCTTAGTGACCCTTCAAATTTACAGTGACACTGAAAAAAGTGACTTATGACCATTGCAACATCCCCATGGTCATGTGATAAAAATTCAGACACTTGGCAACTGACTCGTATATATGACAGTTGCAGTATTCTGGGTCATGTGATCACTTTTTGTAAGCTTCTGACAGGCAAAGTCAATGGGGAAGCCAGATATACATTCACGTATTTCTAAATTAACTAAGGTTGTAAAATGGGGCACAGCTCACTTCACAAATGTCTCACTTAGCAACCGAAGTTTCAGGCTCAGTTGTGGTCGTAAATTGAGGACTACCTTTACTTTATTCAGATTAAATTCAATCTTCCCTTGCCGCCAAATATTCTTGGATAAGATACTCTGTAAAAATAATATTCATTTTTTTAATGAAATTTAATCCCTCTCATATGTTGACCAGAACTAGTAATATTCATATTATAAAATTAATACTTATATTTAAGTCAGTTTGTCAATGTGGTTGCTAAGAGTTGACACAGACAAGAGTTGTTCACATTCTTGAACAACAAGAAAAAGCTCGGAAATCACATATTTATAAATAAAAAATATTTTTAATTAACAGGCAAATATATATTCTATGTGTCCCAAATCCTTACATAAGCCTCTGATCAAGTTTCTAGTTGATAAAATATTCCCTCATGTAATTCTGTTACTATAGCTGTATTAATAGAAGTAGCTTTAGGTCCATACTATATCTGTTTCCTAGTCTGGTCTACTTTATAAGGCTGGCATTGAGATTGATCTGAAGTTGGGGGGAAAATTAGCTGGAATATATAGTCAGATTGTATGATGAAACAGAAAGAAATGAAACAGTTTGTGCCAATCAAATATTTATTCAGTGATAAAATATTCATCAAACAAGCAAAACAATGTCAGAATGGGACAATGCCTTATCACACCCACTTCTTCTCTGGCACTCCACCGCAACTGACCCAACATGGGCATTCTTTCTTGGTTGACTATTCACTGGAGCTTCTCTTCCGCCATTGGTCTGTCAGTGTTTTTCCCCTGCCTCATCATCCTGGGCGTTTCATGGAGGGATACTTTTCCACAGGCTGTGTGAGGCATTTAAACATGCATCTAGGCAGCCAATCAAGGGGTTGGGTGGCCTTAGGCACAGAGAGGTGGAGGTTGGTGCTTTCATGTTAATAGGAAGGAGAGGGAGAAAAGCAACCAGTATAGGGGAGATAGCTGGTGCAGGGCTGCACCCACCCCCCTGTGCACGTATAATGACAAGGTTAATAGCAAACTGATCTGGTTTCACCCTTAGCTACAAAATACTGCAAAGCCAATATTAATGAGAAACAGCAATGCTCAAACAATTGTTGCTGATTCCCAGTTTCTTCAAATGGCAGACTTTAAAGGGAGAATCTTGCAATCAAGAGCAGGCAAAAAAGTCTGGCTAGCTTTGAGTGAAGGGTTAGAGCCTATCCCCCCTCCAAACTGGCTCTCTCAACAGTCCTCCAGGTGACTTACACATGCACAATACACACACACAGACAGAAACCCAAGCAGAGACACTAGGCCCCAAAACGTCAGCATGGGGGAGGTACGATAGGTGAGGAAAAGTAGTTTTTCTTCATGGTGAGAAATTGAATCTGGTCCTGCCACGGGTTAGGTGAAAGGAAGGGGGTGAGTTCATCCCAAAACTGAAAGAACACAAGGGAGCTCCCCCTTTCCTCCCTTCTCTTTTTTTTAACCTCCTCCAACTTTGCCCAGCTGCCGCTGGAGGAAAGAGCGAGAAGGGGTAAAAGCAAAAAAGTGGCCCTACCCTGACCACCCCGTGTATGGACTTCTTTTTCCCCTTCTTCTTGCTTGCACATCAAAGCAACATTTCCCACCTCCCCTGTGCCCAAAGCTGCCCACCTCTTGGTGTGTGGATTGGCTGCCCAGATGCACGTTTATATGTCCCACACAGCCAAATGGCTGTGGAAAAGTATCCCTCAGTGAAACACCATTGATGAAGGGGTGGGGGAAGAACACTGGTGGACCAGTGGTGGGAGAGGACCACTGGTGGAGAGCCATCCAAGTAAGAATGCCTCCTTTTGATCAGCCACTGAGTGCCTGAGAAGAAGTGGGCATATTAAGCCATGTTCAATTGTCCTAAAAGTATGAGAATACAAAACTACAATAAAACACAATAATTATAAATTAGGTGTGATTGAGATGTGATAACTTTTACAAACAGTAAGATATACTTTTTATACTTGTTACATTTGCTTTTAATGTATGCATATCTTTTGCTTAGTTATTATTTTTTATGATTATACAGGAAGTTCTACCTGTTGCAGGTGTGGAAATGCAATTAACAGCAGCTGTATCTCTTTTGACAATTCTTCAAGAGGAGTCAATATCCATCCATACTTACTCTCACTCATTCTTACAACTCATTCTACAGAATCTGGAGCATAGAGATGCAGGTCAGAGGAATGCCATGTTGCTGATTTCTTAGTTCTGCTTTTTCTTCTTACTATTTAAAGCAGTACATGCAGAAGTAAAATAAAATAAGTAATTACGGAATAGGTTTGCTAGTGCTGTATCATGTAGTTGATTAGCTTTTGTTTTATTTTACCCTTTTATTAAAAGAAACCCCTCTTAATAAAATTATAAAAAAGAGAGGAGGGAATTAGAAGAAACTAAGCAGGCACATAATGGGGAAGGCACATCAAAAGGAATGAGGTGGTGCTGGCAATCCCAGTAATGCTGAGGAATTAAAACCATGAGGGTGCTATACAAACAATCCAATGTATTCCCGCTTTGTGCCTATGTACTCACTTGTGATCCCTTCTCCAATCTCTCATCTTTGCAAGGGGGAAACACAAATAAAAACAGATCAGGCACAAGACAATATGTATTGACTAATGGCAATCACATGATTGAGAGACACTACAAAGGTCATTAATGTGGACATAGGTCTTAAAGTCAATGTCAAAACTTCATATGATCACTGAACAATGCAGTCAGTAAACTCCAAGGTAAGAGTCTAGGCTTTTATTTGGTGGGATTTAGTTCCAGCAAATAGGATCCAACAGATCCTATTTGATCTGTTAAATTATATTTTAACATATTAACTTTTAGAATGTATACATGATATATTTATTTTAGTGTTACTGTTGTCATAAGTGTTATCAATTGAAGTCATTGTCTAAAAGAATTTTACAGAACTGGTTTGTGGTGCTTATATCTGTAGTTTATTTCACAGGTGTCAGTAATGCTTGGTTGGACACACTTCTTGCTGCAATAGACGCTCTTCCAAAAGAAACTATTAGACATGAGGTAATACTGTTTTCCCGCAATATTAGTGAGAAGAAATAATATTGGTTCAGTGATATATGCAGATCATGCTTTAATTGTAATATCCTGGTTTCAGAAATTATCTTCAGATGGAGGATGAATGATAGGTGTTACTTAAAGAAATATCAATCAAATAGTGTTGCTTAAAATTATAGAAATAAGAATTATCGTTTGTAAAATATGTCACAAGAGACAACTATATGGGAGACAAGTAAAACATATATGAGAGGAATCTTAATATCTGACAAGTTTCCGAAAGATGCCCTAATTAATTCATGAGCCACGAGCCAAAATTCAAAAGAAAGATAAGCTTTTAATTGGAGCAGCATTTCGGCAAGGCTTTTATGTAGATGGTACTGAGCTTATGTAGAATTATGTTCCCCCTGACCCTGTCTCTTCCCTCCTCCCTCGGCCATGTAATCAATCACATTCTCCAATTAACAACTCTGGCTGGCTGTGAAATTCAACTCTCTTCTGACTGCAGTTAAAAAAAGCATTCATGGAATGTAGACAGTGGGGAGTTCCTCTCTCTCTCTCTCCTTCTCATGGCAACTTGAGACTTTGAAAGTTGACAGCTTGAAACAAATCATAAAAAAATAAGAGAAATGATAATTAGAAGAGAATAAAAGACAGGATAGATTCATAAAACTAGTCTCGATCAACAAGCACTGAAAGAGTTCAATAAATTAACAATTAGATTTATTGCAAGTGATAGAATTTCAAAAGAGAAAAAACAAACAAAATCATTTTTAAAATGCAAACAAATCAAGGAAACCTCTGACATATGAAATCAGAAAAAAGAAAGAAATAAGGCTGATATAGTTATGAAGAAAAAAACCAAATTATTATATATAAGATTGGTAATAACAAAAGAATATTTTGTGTGTAATTATATTCCAGGCATAAAATTACAAGAGACATTCAAAAACATTTATTGAACAATCATCTTAAAGAATTTACTAAAGAATGTAGCAGATTAATATGAACGTAAGAGTTTAAATAAGCAGTAAAGATAATTAAAATGAATAAGGCACCAGATACAGAAATGCTGCGTATAACAAAAAGATAGAAGAGGTATTATCAGAATTCATATTGAAAATGGTGAATGAAAGTCAGACAAGAAAAATGATTGAGAAGAAGATTAATAAGAATAATAATAAGGTTAATACATAATAACACAAAGTAATTCAGGCATATATATCTTTACAAATATATATTAGCCAAACATATGAAGTGCATTCCTAATACTGTACATGTAAATCAGACAATTTTATTCCAAAAAGGAAAATAAGAGGTAACATTTATTATAAATAGACTAAAATTTGTGAACATTAATAAAAAGAGGGAAGCTGTAATATTTTTAAACATGGAAAAAAGCCTTTGAGAATTCAAAATAAACTTTCTTTTTTTTGCTAGAGACATTAATTCAAATGAAACCTGGTGTATTAAAAACTTGGCTTGGCAACATACATTAACAGAAAAGATTGGTGAATGTTCAAGATTTATATGGAATGGGAAAAACCAAAAGAGATGTTTAAAATTGTCTAAAACTTAAAAGACATTTACATTTTTCTAGATCCAAGAGTAAAAACGTTGAGTTTATCTTAGTGGTTTTACTAACTTGGCCATTATGTCACAGGTTATATTTCTGATATAGAATTTTTAAAATAAATTTTATTAAATGTATGCTAAGTTGCTGCAAGAATGATTTGGAAAGCTACTAATACTGATACTAATAAAGGCTTTAGTGTGTGAAATAGTTCTTAATGCATATTTTTGTTGCTTGACTTTTATTTATCTAATTCTATATTTGTTACTTGAATTTCTTCTTCTGTCCTATAGATCCTGAATCCTCTTGTTTCCAAGGCACAGCTTTCCCAAACACTTCAGTCTCGCCTGGTTAGTTGTAAAATCTTGGGGAAATTAGCTAACAAGTTTGAAGCTCATATGTGAGTAGCTTGTATGTGTTTTAGATGTCCTAATGAATAAATGGTCTACAAAGGAAACAAGGTGACCTCATTTTGTTGCAATAGAAAAGAATACTCCTTTTGGCTATTGACAAACTGTATATTACATAGTGATTCTAAGACATAATCCTTAGAGCTCTGGTGAGCAGCAGCTTTTTTATCTAGATGGGAATAATTGAGTCTACATAGCAATTGTAGGTCCTGAATTGTATCCTCTATAAAAGGATAAATATTTCCTACAACTTCAATTATCATCTTTGTCCTGCACAGTGTCATTTCAGCAAATTTTATTCTTATTTCCATGATTTGCCCTACTAGTTGCCATTTTAGATTTTATGTTATTTTGTTTGGAAATGTTTTTAAATTTGTTGTCAAGACTCGTATACCATATTGAAGAATATACAATAATTGCATGTCATCCAGCATGAAAGCAATTGCAGAAACAGTCAACCTCATTTTTGTTCTGAAGTACCACCTTGTTTGCTCTTATAAAGGTATTGGATTTGTCTGCCTGTCTTTTAGTTTCAAAGAAAATGATAGTGTAACTCAGAATAGAGTTTATAGAAGAGTTGAGATTTGTGAATGTTCAAGGTAGGTTCATTGTGATTTGCTTAATTTTCTTCAGACCTTGCATTGCCGTGTTGGTAGGCTTGCAGCATGTAGGATATTTTATGTCAGTTTGGAAGACATTAAAAATAACATCAGTGAATGGTTCTTGAATCCATTATCTTCTTTTTAGCTACATGTGAATTTATTTTTTTATCTTGCTTTAGAGACAACCCTGCCCCCCCATTTGATAACTCCCTGTTGAATAGCCAGGAAATGAAGGCACCCACCATATTTTAACAATGATAGCAGTGGTGGGTTCCACTTACCTTTACACCCGGTTTGGAAGTGTGAGCACACACACACACGTGGCACTTCTGCAGCTGTGCAGAGCGTCTGCAATGACTTCTGGGAGCCTCCTGCCACCACCACTACCGGTTTGCCCAAACCATCCCGAACCAGTAGAAACCCACCACTGAATGATAGCCTTTTTAACATAAATGAGTAGATTTCATGACTTGTCCCTTTTTTTCCTGTGTGTCCAAGGGAAAGAAGAAATCATTGATCAAAGTATGATTTGACTTCAGGATGATGCCAAGTAGCCAGTCAGATTTTATTCTGTGATGATTCTATGAAAGCAAAGTCCAAAGAATGCTTGCCTTCATCCTGATGCCAATCAAAAGACTCCATGAACAAATGTGGGAACAAAATGAGCAAATGAGGGAGAACAAAATGATCCCTAATGAAACAGGTTTTCAAAATATATTTGTCTTTTCAAGAACCTTCTGTTGTTTCCAAAGTAAATTGTGAGTTTTAAAGCATTTAGTTCAACTCTAAAAATATCTTGGTTTTTTTTTCTAAAAGATTTTTTAGAACAGCCTGGTCTGAACAAAGATGAAATTCATGCTGTATCGTTTATGTTGCCTGTTCAGAAATTTAGAATTTTTGATACATTTTCCAATTATGTATCTACCTACATATCTTTAATACTGATAAGTATTAAGTAGTTAGAGTTTACAGTTCTATTTATTTGCTAACATTTGTGCTTCTGGTATTTCACTATTTAATATTGTTGATGTTATAGTGTCCTACATGTTCTTAACATTTGAGAAGTGTAAGTTATCTTTTATATGTATTGTACTACTGTTGTTCAGACATTAATACAGTTATTACATTATTGTAACAATTATATAAATTATAATTATCAGATTTTTTTACTCTTTTATTAGTTTTGAAATATATGTGACAAAATTATGAGAGCATTTTTTCTATTACAATTTAAGTAACTGTTTCCTTTTTAGCATTAAAAGAGAGATCCTTCCCCTGGTAAAATCTCTTTGCCAGGATGTAGAATATGAAGTTCGTTCCTACATGTGCCGGCAGCTAGAATTAATTGCTCAAGGAATAGGGTGAGCAAAGCTTGATTTATTTATTTATTTATTTATTTATTTATTTATTTATTTATTTATTTATTTATTTATTTATTTATTTA
>JANHFP010001395.1:52558-62714 GCA_032468135.1 Calamaria suluensis
ACTTGTGGACTTCAACTCCCAGAAGTTGAAGTTGAAGTCCACAAGTCTTAAAGTTGCCAAGGTTGGAGAGCCCTGCTCTATTGTGTTTCCCAGGAAAACCTTTATACCACAACTATATATACAGAAGGTGTCAACTTTCATTAACAATTTACCACCTACAGTAAAATAGTACAGACCATGTGAAAAGATGTATATACAAACAGCTCACCAGCAGACAGGCAGCAATCCAGTAAGAGACCAAGAGAAAGTACACTTTTGAAGGGAGAAGAAGGTGTTCCTTAGCTACAAGAGAATATCTTGGAGCTACACATAAGATCAGTTTATATTTGATTTGATTTATTCATATCAATTAATGTACAAACCTTGCATTTCTACAGTCAGCATACCTTTATATATATTTCTTGGACAGAAGAATCACTTCCTAACAAAGCACTGTCTTATTTTCTAATAATGTTTTATCTGGGGTCTATCTTGTACCAAATGTTTCATCTGGGGTCTATCTAGTACCAAGAGACATTCTTGGAAATAATGTTTGAGATGCCCGGCCTTGCCTCAACCTATCTTCTTATTTGAAAAGTAACCTTGAAAAATAAAATTAGAAGTTAGAATGTGGAGGTGCGCTAAGAAGATGTAAATTGGCTCTCATAAATACTAATTGGAGAATCTGGAGCTTACTTCAACATCTACAAATAGCCTTGTCTTTCCTACAGAAAGGCAGAAGTGTCTTGGAGCTTGCTAAACAGGCTCATTTCTATGCATAAGTGTGATTGGTCTGGGTTTACTAATTTTATGAAGAATAATAAGAACAGCAAAACTTGCCCATTGTTGATTTTATCGGCATTTGTTGATATAAAATATTCATATACCCTGGCTCCCTGTCCAACAGGGACATTTAATAAGTAACAACTTAATCAAGACAAATTGTAAGAGGTCATAACACATAGTTAAGGAAAGGACAACCCAAGAACAAATGACATACTATCATTAACAAAAACAACAAAGAGAGCAATTCAATTGCCATTCGTCTTCCCAAAGAAAAGAAAACTCTGTCAAAATGCCCAAATGCAAGCAGACAGGAGACAAATGAATGCTCCAGTGAAGGAATTTCCTGAAGACAGTCGCTATCATCCAGTGTGTTTATGGGCCCTATCAACTGGCAAAGAGACACAGAGCGAAGCTGAAAATGAAGATGAAGTGAGCCAGCTAGGATGGAGTAAAGAAAAATCAGAAAGTTCTCTAAGGAACGGTTGGAATGTTCAACTTGGAAAAGAGCTCTAAAGGAAAGACACGAAAACACATTTTTATATCTGAAATGCAGTCCATTACACAGAAGGCAAAGCAGATTTAAGCTCTCCAGAAGGAAGGACAAAATGGCAGCAAAGCAGATTTCAATCAGATATTAGAAGATCCTGCCTAATAATAATTGTTTGATGGTGGATAGTGTGTTGTTCTGAGCTGGCATGTTGCAACATAGGCGAGGAGGCTTGCAACTGTAGCTTTTGGCGGGAAAGTTGCAAGCCCTGCAACATTGTAGCTTTTGGCGGGAAAAGCCACCAACCGGCAACTATGTAACTTTTGGCGCGAAGCGGCTGTATTTAAAGAGACGCGCGCCTGTCAGTTCTCAGTTCTATACTGTTAGCGTTGTACTATAAGCCTTGTAAATAAACCTGTTGAGTTATACCTTGGACTGGCTTATCATTTCCACGACCACTTCACAGTTCTTTCTGTAGTTTCCAATAAATTGAGAAAGAGTGAGAAATCAATCAAATTCACCCTCCCAAAACAGATCCTTTTCTTGAGAACTGGAATTGATCCAGAAGTGATATAAAACATTGGAGTGGACCTAGTTCATGCATTCTAATGATCAGACAAGACCTAATTATCCTAAGATGATCCGTATTTCATCAGAAGAGAAGGCTATATAAATCCATTGGTGACTCCAAAAAATAACTGTTGCTTGTTTCTTTGTGCTATCCATCGTATTTCATGGTGTCCTTTACTCCTTTAACATTTTGGGGGTTAAAAAAACCAACAGTCCTCAACAGTCCTCAATTTGTGCATAGCATAGTAAATTTAGAATATCCCAAAGGGCTGCTAGGCTATTACCATGGTTACAAACAAGTAATTAGGAACTGCTACCAGTCTGAAGCTCATGAGGTGTACTAAATGCCCAACAACATAAATCTCTACTTACAATTCAAACAAACATATATTGAGAGAACACATATATAGGCTAGTGACTATAAAACAAATTTCAATGATATCCAAGTATATAAAAGTTTGATGGTAGTACGGGATCGATGAATGAAAAGGTGATACACTACAAAAGCAATTTGTTCCACATCATCTGGGCACCTTATCTGGAGACTATTCATTTTTAATTTACCCATGAGGGATGCTAAGAAAATAGCATTAATATGCTCTGGAATAAGATGCTGGATCCTTTTTGTTTGTTTGTTTGTTTTTATCTTTAAATGAGATTTCTGGGATCTCAAATTACTTTTTCTTTAAAAAAATATATGATTGGTCTTCAGAATAAGTGCACAAAATGTAGTTGGAGCATGTCCTTGGTTAGGTGTAAATCTTTCTCCTTGTTATATCCTTGTTAAATAGGAAAGGCTTCCTTTTCCTATTTTATTTGAAACTTCCCACTTTAATCCACTGCAATTTTTGTAGTTCATGAATAATCCATTTCAATTTGCACTAATCAGAACCTTTCTATTTTGATTAGACTTAACAGAAGAATGCTCTTTAAACAAACAAAAAATACTTAAGAATATAGATTGCAAAAGGATGTGTTTATGGAATCTGTGCAACTATATTCAGATCTGCTAGAGCATTTTCCTATTTTACAGTCTATGGAACATTAAATGTATAACTTTTATTGGCTCTTACTTAGAAATTATAATTATCTACCACAACATATGTAATCTAATTGTGACTTTTCTCATATGACTAATTATTTGAAATAGGGAAAGGCTATCCTATTAAGTACATGTTGTACATGTTGTACATTATTCCCAATTGCATTTCAAGCAAAGCCTTAATAGGTGATCAAATCTGTCAGGCTTATGTTCTTTTTATCTTTTTATCCTTCTATTTCACATAAAATAAAATCAGTTTGAGTTGAATCATTGTGGAGGACTAAACTGCCTAATGCGGTTAAGGATCCAGAGCTGTTAGGAAAAAAGGTCTCTATTATTTTCTTAGAATCAGTCTAACTACATATACCCAAAGCCTTTCAAATGCTAAGCACTCAAAACCCCATGGTTAGATGATTTTTTTTAAAAAAAATAATAAATTTGTTTACTTTGTATATTCATTATTCAAATCTATTGTTTTCCATACATTTCCAAGGCATAATCTTCAGTGTCTCTGAGAAAGATTTCTAGTAATAGATAAGCCTCTTTAAATATAACTTCCTCCACTACTAACTTCTCCTTGAATTGAACAGCAGAAAATGTCCTTTATTTCTAGAGCATAATCCTTACTCCAGAAAACTAATTAGGAAGTCTCAGGTTTTTCAGCTTCATAGGTACCTTCTCAACTACTAAATGAAGGCTACATAATGAGGCTTCTGGGTGAGGACTAGATGGGAACAAAGGAATGCAGTAAACTCTAACTCTTTGTTGTCCTCTAGTGGTTGTGTTGCCCCAGAAACAGATGCAATTATTTTAAGGGATGCATCTTTTTGTTTTGAATCTCAAACACTGCACACCTTGAGTATTTGCACTACAGGAGCTGCATTGGCAGTTCCATTCAAGATTATGTTTTTGACTTTTAAAGCCCTACATAGCATGGGGCTAGATTTTTACTATTTCCAATAGCAACTGCATGCTCCATTTGGTGGAACTTAGATGGCATCCTCTTCTGTTGTAGCTCCATCCATTTCCATGGCATAATCTTCAGTGTCTCTGAGTAAGATTTCTAGTAAAAGATTGTCATTTATAGAAGTAATAGATCTTGAACTTCATTCCTCCTGAGGTGAAGTTAGCCCACCTCTGGTAGCATTCTAGAAGGACCTAGAAACATTGTTTTTTCATTACCCTTGGGGGAGTCCAGGGAGACGTTTCATGGTGGCTTTTTGGGATTAAATGGTATCTGTTCTCCCACTTTCTTGGATTTTCTGCGTCATATCTGTTTATCCATTTTTAAAATTTATTTTAGATGTTCTTTAGATTGTTTTGGAGTTTTTAACAGTTGCTGGGCTGTAGATCACCCAGAGTCATGTATTTCTGAGATGAAAAGCTAAATGATTATAAAGATGAAAAGCATCACCATATCATCACCAAGACCTCTATTCCAAAAATAGAAGGTGGAGAAATGAAAGAGGTTTGGTTATGTGGAGCCATGGTTTAAGTAGGAGGTTTAGAGTCTGGAAGCCAAGCTGATCAAAGTTTTTGGTAGCTCCCAACCAGCCACTGCTGCTGGAAAGAAGCTTCTCAGTCACTGCCTCTTTTACCTGCTTTGTGGTTTTGCTGCTGGCTGCCAAAAAGTACCACTGGATTAAGCTGCTGCGGTCGCCACCATGTTTTTTGTGCATGCACATCCCATTGAATTTGCAAGGCAATGGGATGTGTGTGTATGAAGAACATAGCGGCAATGAACATGGCAGCTGGGGTGAGTGAGCAGTGACTGGGGAACCAGTTCAGGGCCATGGCCAGCCAGCTGTCACTGTTATTATTATTATTATTATTATTATTTATTTTATTAAATTTATATACCGCCCCTCTCCGAAGACTCAGGGTGGTTTACAGCCATAATTAAAAACAAATCATATATATCAATAAATTTAAAAAAATTAAAAACAAATATTAGAAAAGGCTAATCAATTAAAATCCCAATTCATTTAAAACGCCAATTTAAAATTTAAAACACTAAAACCCCCAATATCGAGTCAAGAGAAAAAAAACCTGATATACCATTCCTTTCTTTGGAAAATATAAGTACGTCCATGGCTCTCCTACCAAAAACAACCTCAAATAGACATTTCTTATAACTGTCCGCCAGTTTATGAAATCAACTGGGAGGGAATTTTTCTGTTCCTCTATGCATGGTTTTTTTTTCCCCCTGGCACAATATGTGGTGTATGAGGGGTTTCTTGCATGCCAAACCCATTTCAAATCATTCCACAGCATTTGTGGACATATTGGCTGCATTATAGCTATGAGCTTGGTTGAAATCCTCAGATCTGACATTCAACTCATGAGTCAACTGGGGGAAAAAAAAGCAAAATATCCTGGGGAACAACTGTCCGGAGTGCAAGTGGGTGATCTCATGATCTCTCCTTTACCCACAAAAACAGCACCAGCCAACAATTTTTTGTCTAGTTACCATACACTATCTCACACAGCCAAACACCCCTTTTCAGGGACCTCTAGTCTGTCATAAATCTTCACTCAGAAGCCATGCACATGATGCGCTTTTCCTCAAAAAGGAAGTCAATTGAAGGCTATCAATACACTAAGCAAAATCATGGATTTTTTAATTACCATAATACTAGTAGTGAGTTTCTTCTGTATTGTATGAAAATGGAAACCCTCATGATTTCAATTTCCAATTCCAGTTACAATACGGAAAAAAAACTTTTTAAAAAAATAACATTATTTAAAATAAAGTTTTAAAATAAAGCTTTAGTTTTATTTTAGTTTTAAATTAAATACCATATTTTTCAGACTATAAGACACTACCGACTATGACGCACCTAGCTTTTGGGGAGGAAAGCAAGAAAAAAATCTGCCTCCCAGCAACTTGCTTCCTTGCAGCAAACAGCCTGGTCAGCTTCAGCACAGCCTGATTTAGCACAAGCAGCTGATTGGTGGTTGGATTGGCCTCCTAGAATATTGACAATCAGCTGTTCCAGGCTGCGGGGATCGCCACCACCCATCATCGCTGCTGCTTATCCCTCCTCATGTCCCATTTTTGGCCTCCGCGCCTCCCGTTTTTGGCCCATTCCAGGTGGCAGGGATCGCCGCCACCGCCTGCTGCCCCTGATCACTGCCTCCTGGAACAGGACGCACAGAGGCCAAAAGTGAGGTTCATGGAGGCGGCAATAGGTGGCAGCGATCCCCGCAGCCTGGAACAGCTGATCATTGGTATTCTGACAGGCCAACCCAATCACCAATCAGCTTCTCACACTAAATCAGGGTGTGCTGAAACTGACCAGGTTGTATACTGTTTGCTTTAAGGAGGCAAATTGCTGGGAGGCAGAGGCCGAAGAGTGGGGGCCAGTGGGTGGGGGGGCTTTGGCAACATTTGCTCTAAGATGCACACATTTTCACCCAATTTTTTGGGGGGACTGGGGGAGAGTTTGTCTTACAGTCTGAAAAATATGGTAATTTTAAAATAAAACTAGCCTTAGAAAAGTAATGGAAGTTCTTCTGGATAACTTTGTTCATATTTATGACAATTTTTGATGACTTTATTGCCATACTTTATTGCCTTTACAAGTCATAGTTGTCACCTTGGTATGCCGAGTATTGCATAGACTTTGGATCAGTCAGTCTTATTTAGTGTAACAAACCTCACAGGCTTGTTGTTGCAAAAAGAGGTGGAAGGAATATGCGGTATGTTGGCTGCCTTGATTTACTTAAGAAGTAACAAAAGAAGGATAAAAATTCTAATATATGAATGAATGAATGAATGAATGAATGAATGAATGAATGAATTGATTCCAACTGTAGGAAATTATATTTACTATGAACAAGGTATTTATTTTAGTTTGATAGGCCTGATATACAACACCCTACAGGTTTTCATAAAGAATTTCTTATATCTCCTATAGTGGAGTAGAATTTATATAAGCAGAACATGTGAAACAAGCAATCAGCTATCCTAAGAAAAAATAATTAAGTTTTTCACCCACTGAACATAATTTCAACATCATTCACCGTATCTAATCTTTTTTTTTTCATTACTCTGCTAGCCCACAAGATACACAAAAATTAAGATGTAAACCACGGTTCAAGATTTATCAAAAACAAATAACAAATGTATGAATCACATGTGTGTGTTGCTTTTTTCTTTGCTAAGTAAGCGTGCATACAAACTTGATGTTACCACAATGTTAAGATACTTTTAAAATTATTTCAAATGTATTGCTATTTTATGTATGTATTGCTTTAATGTTGTTATACATCTTTATTATTTATTGAGGTCAGCCAGGAACAGTGGGACGTAAATATATTAAAACCACAAGCTGTTTATAATTGAGTAATGATCTTATATCATTTGGAAAGAACTTGAAGCAATGCAACCCGCATGCCTTTTTCATTAGATATTTTATCTGCAAAGATTTAAAAATAAAATCTGGCAAAAGGCAATAGCAAACAATCTCTGCATGTAGTCAACAAGAGTCCAACTTTCTTCAAAATAATTTTGTTTGTTTTTAATTCCTAGAAGACACCAGGGAAAGGCTAGTTAAGAAAATGTCATCGTAAGGAGAAGGAAGTAGAAAGTAAAAATGAGAACACTATTTTCGCTCTTGTTGTTATCATACTTTTACATTCCATTTAGTTAATTGCTCCTAAAATAAGTAACACTATCACCCATTCGACTGGCAGGCTACAGTGATACTAATGAAGGCCAAAACAGCCAGGCTTCCTAGTTCCAAAGTTAGTCTGATGATCCCATATGTAAACACTTTCTAATTATTTAAATTATGACCTGACCCCATTTCAAAATAAGAAAGTTAATTCTTTAAAAATAAAACAAAACATTAAAGCAGCACCTATTAAAGCAAACAATCAAAAGCTCTCAACTCAAAACTTCACAATAGTAATAGTAATTAGTTTTATACACCACTTAATAGTGCTTTACAGTGCTTTCTTTAAAAAGTTTAAAAAGGTTTCCCTCACACATATGTGCTAGTCGTTTCCGACTCTAGGAGGCGGTGTACATCTCCGTTTCAATGCCGAAGAGCCAGCGCTGTCCGAAGACGTCTCCGTGGTCCTGTGGCCAGCATGACTAAACGCCAAAGGCACACGGGATGCTGTTACCTTCCCACCAAAGTGGTCCCTATTTTTTCTATTTGCATTTTTACATGCTTTCGAAATTGCTAGGTTGGACAAGTAACAGGAGCTCACCCCATTACGCAGCACTAGGGATTCGAACTGCTGAATTGCCAACCTTCCGATCGACAAGGTCAGCTGCCTTACCAAGCTGAGCCACCGCATCCCTTTTAAAATGTTTTGCATATTACCCCCAAAAATCTGGCTCCTCATTTTACTGACCTCAGAAGGATGGAAGGCTAACAACATATCTGAAGTTTTGTCAGTTTTGATGGGTGTTGCCAAATTTGATTCTTCTCCTCACTCACGGCCAAAGAAACAAAACAAAACTAGCCAATTAGCAAATACAAACATTAAATCTCACTTAAAAATACCATTAAGGGCAACCCCAGTTTAGCACAATTGGGATCAACTCTTGTCGCTAAGCAAAATATTTGCTAAATAGGAAGGCATGGCCCTGGGACTGTGCTTTCCTATCCTAACTCCCCAGTTTCAGAATGCTCAGCCTGCTGGCATTGGGAGAACGGACTTGATCAATTAAAACTGACAAGATCAATCAGTTTCACCCCTTCCACTGTTGTTTGCCCCCAGCCACTTCCTCACTCTTTGGAATGCTCAACCTCATTGGAAAGAAAGGGATTAAGAGAGTAAGCAGGCACACATGCCAGCCTTTGCATAATGCATTCAAGGCTGCCAGAACCAGCACACTGCTTTCAATGGGAATTCCTCCTGGTGCCTGCTTACTTTATTGCAATTCCTTTTTCTCCCCTCTGCAAGGGGGAGTGAGCAAAACAACAGATTAGGCACAGAAGAATGTTAATTACTGCAATGAAGATGACATAACTGAAAGATCTTACAAAGGTCCTTAATGTAAGCACAAGTTTAACCTTGAATGGTGACCAAATGAGGCAGTCAGTGAGGACTACAGTAATTTGGAAGGAAGTGTCTTTCATGGAAATATATTCAGAAATCTACCAAATCTATACAGCTTATGTATAATTTAGCAAATGAAGTCCCATCTCAACCTGAAATAGAGTTGGCTTATGGGACTCACATTTTGTTTCAAAAAAGCTAGGTCACCGGATTACAATAACCCCATCATATATTTTGTACACTTGTCAAGATTCCTACTAGTATAATTATTTTGTGAAAAAGCAGCACTTCTAGCACTTGGCAAGAAGGATGCCAAAGAGGCAACTGTTCGGAGAGAAAATAAAACCGGCAGTATCTGGATGCCTCCCATTTACAATGATGCATGGCGCATGCAAGCGAGTACTATCTGTGCTACATGCAAATAAAATCAATGTGCTTCTTGGTATTAAGCTTGATTTTTGCCTATAACCACTTATCCCAAGGGGTGGAGGGGGAGAGACTATGGATTTTATTAGCTAAGGCAGTTTGGGAATTAGAATCCATTTTTCAGAATTTCTCTGCCGAGTGCATGAAAGCTGACAAATGTTTCCCGAGGCAGGTGTTTGGCTGAATGCTAACTAGTCTCTGAAAGAAGGAAGCAAGAGCCTTCCGAGAAAACATCATAATGGAAGCAAACACAGAGGAAGGTGACACATCAATTTGCTGCCACTGACTCAATATTCCCCGCTTGAAAAATTAATGCATAATAAAAACCAGGAGATATTTTCCAAAATAAGTTATAAATAAGTGGCAAGCATTTTGCCTATTCTTTAAACGTTGAGACGAAGCAACCCGGAAACTGCTAGTGTACAGACAAGCAGTGGGTTTCACATTATGTTATTACCGGTTTGCCGTGCATGCTTGCTCCATGCGCCTGCCTACCATGCATGCGCCCGGCCTCAAAAATGTGCCTGTACAGAACTGAATAGAGCGGATGGCTCGCCCACTTGCGATTTCCACTACCAGTTCATCCAAACCAGTCCAAACCGTCTGAATACCACCTCTGGAAAAAGGTCAGGAACGACTTGCACATATGTGTTAGTAGTTTCTGATGCTAGGGGGCAGTGCTCATCTCCGTTTCAAAGCCGAAGAGCCAGTCCTGTCCGAAGATGTCTCCGTTGTCATGTGACCAGCATGACTAAATGCCAAAGGCATACAGAACGCTGTTACCTTCCCACCAGAGGTGGTCCCTATTTTTTCTACTTGCATTTTTACGTGCTTTCGAAACTGCTAGG
>JANHFP010001396.1:29873-40950 GCA_032468135.1 Calamaria suluensis
CTGATGACTGTGTTCTTATTATTTCTTTTAAGTCCTTGGTCATTTCCTTAAATTGTGTAATCCCTTGCTTAAATCCATTTTCAATGTCTTTTTGACCCTGTAAAAGCTGCTGGAATAATTGCTCAATCCCGGTCATCTCAAATTTATCCATTTTGCTTCTTCCAGTTATATCACCAGTTGCTATTTTTAATGTCCTTTAGCAATCGTCCATAAAATTCCCAAATAGGATAGGTGCAGCAGAGGAGAAATAGATCTTTAAATCAGTTTCAGAGTTCCTTGGGTGAGCAAGCTTCCAGGAACAAAGGCAGGAAATGATGTTCCCTTGCAAATAGTGTAAATAAAGAAGCAGAAAAAGGCAGAACAGCCATCTTCTCCACAAACAGCCAATTCATTGCCTCATGTAAAGATCTCAGTCAAAGTCAAAGTCCCAATCTTCTACACATACAGTACCAAAGGTCCAAAAGTCCAGCCTGTTCCATCTCCGGACATGCATAGAGATAAAAAGCCTCTTTTGAAATGCCGCTCCAGAGCGGAGGGGGATTCTCCTCTCCCCCCCCCCCACTCCTCACAGTTCCATTCAGTCTCTCAACCAGAGTTACCCAAATCAGCAACCAGCTCACCAGAACAAGGATTTCTTCATCTCCCCCTCTTCGTTTCTCTCAAGTCTCACTTTTTCCAAATGTATTGCTTCAAATGTATTGAAGCACTTGCCGCCGCCGCCACTGCGACACCATTAGATGTCCCCGCATCCTCAGGAGTCTAGGGCAAGCCAGGAACTGGCCCCCTGTGGGCAACCCTGCATTGGGGGGCACCCAGCAGCCGCCCTTTCGGCAGTTGGGCTCTAAGAGCCCACCTGTGCACCTCCAGGGGGGCCCTCTGAAGTGATGGGCGGGAGCAGCGAAGTCTCTGCTCCAGGTCTGATAGTTTTACTTTAAGAAGGCCACAAAAAAATCCCCCTGTCCATTTTAATCTTCAGTGGGACTTCACTCTCAAAACTGAGCCCATAAGAGCTTAATGGAGCAGCTACAAAAGGCAGATTCATCTGAACCTTTGCCAAAGTGAAACACCCTTTCAAAGTTTTATCCAACCCAAAACAAGTGCTCCAGCGTGATGTATCATTTTTCACCTCCTTGACAGAAATTATTTTCTTCTTTTACCAATTGTAAGCTACTCAGTAATCACTGGCACAAAGAAAGCTATCAATTAATGCTTTTGGACAAATAAAAAAAAACATTTAGACAAATAAAAAAATGCACCAAGTGGCCAGCTTTGCCCGTCTTTTTTCCCTTGTCTGAAATATTTATATCTGTTTCTTTTTTTAAAAAAAGCCTCTTCCATCTTTCACTGTTGAAGATATTTGGCATGTCGTCTGTGTAATTCATGGCTTTAGTTTTATCAGGACAACTAGTTGTCATTCCCCTTATCTCTCAAACAAAGCAGTGATATAGCTAGATCTGCTGCGCAAAGACCCAACTGAAAAGCCAGATGTTTAGGGCTCCGGCCGAATCATGTCTGTTGATCCAGAAGCCTGCATTTTGCCTGCAAGTCTGAGATGCTGACACTGCTACCATGGATACTGTTAGCTTTGGTTCCCCAGCTTGGAAAAGATCAGGCTGATAGCAGAAAGGGAGGTCATGTTCATAGCACTGTGATTTATTATTTACAGTGCAGGAAAGTGAAGACCAATTAAGTAGTTTTGTCTTTCTGAAACAGCGTCTGTTTAATTTATTATTTTTCTCCTGTTGCTGAAACAGTAAGGTTGGTAAATGGGGGGTCAGTTGCTGTGGTTACTTGATGTAACTCTTCTTGTTGCTTTCGTTGACTCATTATGATTCATACAAATGTATTTATATTTCACATTGAACAGAAAATGAGTACTCCCTTTCAAAGGGACAGGCTCTCTAAATTCCTTTTATGAAGCTGAACATGTTTGCCTCCACAACACAACAGAAGTGTTTTTGTTTTTTTCCTTTTAAAGTAAATTGAAGCGTCTGTTCTGTTTCTTTCTTCAAATGATGGGTCATCTGAATCCTGTAGGAAGGAGGGATGAGAGGGTAGCATGGAAGGAAAACAAGATCTCTGCACATACATACACACACAAACCATTCAGCGACAGCATTAAATATTAGAAGAGGTGAAATGAATGTACTTTGATGGCAGAATAAAGAATAAAATCAGAATCCTGAACACAAACAGTCAAAGTAAGATATTTTTCTGTTTGGAGATCTGCTTCAACTGACATTTAAAAAAAAAACCAGGGTGCACCATTTAGATAGTAATCCTTCATTCATCTATCTCTTCATGACGTTGAAGGTCACTTTACCCTCCTGCACACCCAGGATAAAAGTAGTTACAGAGAATAAGGAAGGAAAAAGAAGTAGAAGAGGGAAGGGAAAATCATTTCAAAAAGGAAAGATTATAGGAGACATTTTATACACATGAAGCAATATTACCAAAACTGACTAGTCACCTTTTTCTTCTCTGCAAATTTCATCTTATTGGCTTATTCATCTTATTCTTTCTAAATAAACCAGAGACTTTACCACCATCCCTAGATTTCCAGTCAGATTGCTCCGCCCCAAGAAGGACAACTGATCCCTCATGCACAGCTGGTATTTCTTTTTTTCCAAGTAGCTTTACTGAAATAACTTACAGTAGTCATTGTGATTCACAAAATAATATTTCATTAGAATAGATAAGACAAGCTTATGAACAGTCAAGTTCAAAATACATAGTAACCTACATAGTTACAGCCATCATTTTTTCTTGTCATCAGGGCAGAGGTGTCTTGCCACCACTTCTCCCAGGATATTTTTGTGACATACAGCCCGATAATGAGGTCCATCTCTCCTTAGCTAATGAACCCAAGGACAGCCAGGTTCTACCACCTGCATAAAAAACATTCCATCAAACTGCAGTAGGATGTTTATAGAATAGGTGATTTCCTGACTTCATTATTCAGCAATCAAAATGAATTAAAGGCTTTATTTTACTACTATGAACTATATACTAATATGTATGAGATGTGAATTTATAATTCCTCTTTCTGGGTGAGATTAAGCATTGAAATGTTACAATATGTTATAAAACTATTATCAGATAACAGGGAAAACTGGATCTGGGATGTAGATTAGATAAGCTAGTTGACTGAGAAAGGTTAGTTTGGTTCCACAATTTGACTGGATCCAAAAGTTGATCATTGTGGTGACCTGATCACACTCCTCAGGAGTTCCACTGAACCATAAAATGGAAGACATTGTTTGGGGACTATGTGAACAGGGTATATTGTGGCCATTTCTGCATATTTTTAATAGTGATTTGCAGTTAGAAATCTTGAATTCTCTTTGTTATACTTGAGGATTTAATTGCATACATCATCCAGCAGAAGGTAGTCCTCAACTTACAACCTGGCTCTTCCAGCAGGCTGGCCTGGGATGACCGGGGGGGGGGTTAAATTCAATTTTAAATTTTAAATCTTAAATTTTAAATTTTAGAATTGTGTTTTATTTGTTGTAAACCGCCCCAGTCTGCAGAGATGGGGCGGTATATAAATTAAACAATATAACAACAACAACAACAACAACAATAATAATAATAATATAATAATAACCACGATCAAACTGAAAATTTATGTTGCTAAGTGAAATTTTGCCCCATTTTGCTAGTTTTCTTTTCACAGTCATTAAGTGAATCACTGTAGTTGTTAAATTAGTAGTGAAGTTGTTAGGAGAATTTTGCTTCCCCATTGACTTTACTTGTTAGAAAGTTGTAAAAGGCGATCCCATTCCCTTAAGATACTGTGTCATAAATATGAGTGAGGTGTCAAGCGTCTGAGTTTTGATCACATGACCATGAGGATGCTGAAACGTTCTTAAGTGTGAAACACCGCCGTAATTAACTTTTTCCAGTGCCATTGTAACTGTGAATGGTCACTAAACAAACTATGGTAAGTAGAGAACTACCTGATAGTCACACATCTCCACTCAGTGCTGACATCTGATAAATATTCTATTTTTTCTGATGTCCAATTTCTTATACTCATATCACAATCCAGAACCAACCTCCAATTTCATGTTTGGGTACAACATTCCATAATTCAATCCTATTCAATTTGTCATATGCTTTCTGTAAACCAGGCCTGCACAACATACAGGTTTTGTGGAACACAGCTTGTAGCGGCAGTAGTGGTTAATTTATTGCACGTAGTCTATCCAACTGCCTTGCAAAGTCCATCATTTATTTATTTATTTTTATTTTATTTTTTCGGCTTATATACTGCCCCATCTCCTAGGACTCGGAGCGGTTTACAGAATTTAAATACAGATTTACAGAATTTAATAGATATTACAGTAAATCAATAAATAATTAAAAAAAAACCAGCAAGCAATAAATTAATTACTGGTGCCACTATGCCAGAAGATACACTGCTGAACACCTCCAATGCCTCCATGTCACCATGAGCTCCATTGCTGTTGATGCTGCTGTGCCAGCTGCCAAACAATTGATTGGTGATATTCTTTTGAAAAGGGACAGGGTGGCTCAGCAGGTAAGGCAGCTGAACTTGTCGATTGGAAGGTCGGCAGTTCAGCGGTTTGATTCCCTAGTGCTGCATAATGGGGTGAGCTCCTGTTACTTGTCCCAGCTTCTGCCAACCTAGCAGTTTTGAAAGCATGTAAAAATGCAGGTAGAAAAAATAGGGACTATCTTTGAGGGAAAGGTAACAATAGTGTTCCGTGCGCCTTTGGCATTTAGTCATGCCGGCCACATAACCATGGAGACATATTTGGACAGTGCTGGCTCTTCGGCTTTTAAATGGAGATGAGCACCGCCCCCTAGAACTGGAAACAACCAGCACACATGTGCGAAGGAAACCTTTACCTTTATTCTTCTGAAGGCCAGAATTACTTTTCATTTGTAAGTTGGTCCTTTCTCTTCTAAATGTTTTCCTCTGGATACATTAATATGTAAATTTTCTTTCTTTCATTCACATATTGTTTAATTATCTGCTAAAGACAAAAAAATAATCTATTCAGTGCCTGTTTGGGATCATCTTACATAGTTGCCTGTATCTCCTAGTCATTGGGAAGCAGACACCACTATCAAAGGCTAATAAGATAGCCTTTATATTAGAGATCCTAGATTGTCTAGAACAGCCTGAGCATGCCTAGAAAAAATATGGACTTTGTGGATATTTGGGACATACTGGCCAAAATTGTTCAAAACAAACTGGAACTGAAGTCTAACTTTTAATAGGGACTGCTCTGTGTGGCATGACTATATTTAAGATTGATTACCTAAGGTAGATTTTCTTTATTTTAATGACAACTTTTAAGTGAAAACCTTTATTCCCCCCCAGTCTATTTAAAAAGTCTCTGATTCTTAAGCTTTGAAATGAGGATTTTTTTGGTCTTTTTTAGTGGAAACTTTGAATGCAGTGTAGTGATACATGAGTACTGTCACAAACAAGGATATGGGTTTAAATGATAAGCCACTATAAAGAATCAAAGCCACTGGAGTGGTTTTATTATATGCTTACTTTTCTATACAGTCTTTCTTTCTTTTCTTTAACTTAGAGATGAATTACTATTGTTTAAGAGAGGCGTGCTGGCATATTTAAAAGCAGCATTCATACTCTAAATAATGTGCCTTCAAAGTTGGTTCATGTAAGACTACATGCAATTGGCTTACACCACTTAACTTCTTTTATTTATTTATTTTATTCATATTATTTATTTGTCAAGTACATATTAGATAATATATATATAAGCATGAATTGAATACATACACATTGGTGCTGTTATACATGCCCCTTACAGACTTCTTACAGACCTCTTCTGCAAACATAAAATTGTAGAGAATCAAGTAGCCTCAGAACATTCCGATGTGTCCATTTACTGTATTCAAACACCCTTTCCTGATTTCATGTGTGCTTCAAAGAAATCAGAGCCAGCTAGACAGAAGCAATGAAATACCAGTGAAGAAAACATACAGCAACAGATAATTTCTTGTTTCAAATTCTTTGAGTTCAATTGCTGATTGTTAGGCAAACAAGAAAGAAAGGATATTGTTAATCTTGATGAAACCATTCAGAAAGAGTGAATACCTGTCAGTAGATGTATATTTCAGAGTTTGTTCAGCAGGTTGGTCACTGTTGCTAAGGGACAATAATTTACAATATGAAATTTAAAATATGTGAAGTGACTCTGTCTTAAAAGATACTCACTGTCTTAAAAGATACTGTTGCCTTCACAGTACATCAGAGGTGAAATCCAGTAGGTTCTGATAGGTTCTGGAGAAAATACCACCTCTGATTGGCACCAGAATGGGGTGGGAATTCAGATTTTGCAGTATCCTTTCCCTGCCACCCCCACCCAGCCTCTAATAAAATTAAAAAATTGGATTTCACCACTGCAGTACGTGAACTATAAGTAGCTTTAGCATTTGTATCAGCCCTACCATTAAACAAAATAAGCATGTACTTAGGGCACCAAGGAAAGGCAACACCACAGAGGTCTTTCCTTTTTCCCTAGCTATCATGTCTTTAACTTTTTCATTGTCACGTTTAACTTTAGTTTTCAGCACACTAGGTCTTAATGACTATTATTGTGAATCAGCTGGACTTAAACTGCCCTGGTTCAAGTTCCCTGAAATTTCTAGATTGGGCAAGAGGGACTAGAATTATAACGTGTCTGTGAAGTCACAATGAAAAACCCATGAATTATATACTTGTGTTCAGTGTTGAGAAGCAAGCATACAAGGCTGGGGTTTATGTTACGACATTTTAATATTATTTCAGCATTGTGGTAAGAAGTAAACCCCTATAGTATGTCCATGTTCATAATTGAGGTAAAATGTTTCATTCTCCTAATTTTCAAATATTCGATAATGAAATTAAGGGTAGCAAGTTATCTCCACATATGCACAAATATTTCAAAGGCACCCTTCCTCCAAATATCAGTAACAATAAAAAATAAGAACAAACCTTATACACACACATGTATATATATGTGTGTGTGTACATATATTTGTTTATTGTATTTTTGCTGATATTGAAATAAAGGGAGACTAGTATAGATCTGTTTCAAGCTATTTAGCTCTTATCATCTAGCCATACCCTTCTGCGATTTGAACCTGGGCCCTCTGTATTCTAGGCAATTGTATTAACAGGCCACAAGTTCTCCTTCTTTCATCAGCTACATTTTACTATATTTAAAAATATCAGGACAGTTATTTAAACAAATATTTTAAGAAGGATACTTAAAATTAAAAATTGATTATTTTCAAGACAGCATTTATGTTACAAGAGAAAGTATTAAATCTATGGTAATCATCCTTGGACTGTAATTAGCGGCCAGTCATATGTCAACCTTGGAGTCTTCCTTACCGGTCATAAGCATCATTTAAGCAGAATTAAATTAATTTCAATGTAAATTAGAGTCATGTTCTTAAAATTAAAAATGCTGCAGGTATATCATTACACTCTGACTTTAATTATTAATGAACTGAAATTATTTTATGATTTCATACTATCCTTGATTTTGATATTGTCTCTTCTTTTCATTGGATATGGATTTCTTGCTTTTACACTGGGATTTCCAAAAATTTCCCCAGAAGGAACTTCAAGAGGAAAATAGTTGTTGCAGCTTACTGTAAGCTAAAACCTAAAGCTACTGTCAGAAGGAATGATTGAAATATTTTATACAGAGAATATTATTTAGTTTACTTTTTTTAATCTCGCTTTAATGTGCCTATGATGAGACAAATGGTGAACGATTTAAAAGTCAAATACTCTGTCCTTTTTCATATAATATATTGTCATCATAATTGGACATTTGAGACAAATTCTCTTTAATCCTTTTGTTCAGGGTGGAATCGGGGTGACTGAATGGTGCTGAGCATTTACTAGCCAGATGTGCTTTCTGACACATGGAGTTTTGCAGCAGATATTGTACCTTTGTGCCCTGATAAAGAAACATCTGTAACTGCCTAGGATTGAACTCTCAACCCGCAGAGTGGGAGGCAAGCATCTTCACCCCTTGGCCACCATACCACTCATGTACATAAAAGGATTAAAGAAGGAAAAAACCAGTGGTCATTCTCTTTGAGACATCTAAGCTAATTATCCATCATATTGTCTTTAGCCAATGTAGAAAAAATGGCAAATACAATATGAATTATAACACTATGTTATAATTAGCAGTGTTCAAACTCTGGTCCTTCTCTGGAAAGCACCATGAGCTATTCCTTGACACAGAAAATGTCAACATATGAAGGGCAGTCATGCTTATTATATACACTGCATAATGGAAATGCTCCAAATAAGTGCTTAGGGAAAACTAATTTGCAATAGAGATGGGCCTGAGTGACGTTTAAACAGTGACTTTGTAAACAGTGTTTCACCAAGAAAAATCCACCTTATTTTATTTTTATAGTAGAAAGAGGCTTTCACTCTGAGCATTATACACCCAAATTGTTAAGAAAGGCTTCATAACTAAAAATAATTCACATCCCCTATTTTTCCGAAGAGGATGATGTTCCTGCAGAATAGTCTCCACACTGCAGTTGGCTCCTGTAGGATGAAGTCAAAACAGATTGCAGTATTTGAAGACATTTTTTATTTTATTTTGTGCAATCCTGATCCCTGTTGAAATGCCTTTATGCCTGTCATTGTGAAATGCCTTTATTGTGGTGCTTCTCTCAAAGTCCTGAACTCAATTTCTTTGCTTCTTGAAATAGATTTATTTAAGTTAATTATCATCCATGTATGGTGATTCTCTCCCTGGTCCTACTTCCCTATCTTTCCACTACTGTACATTTTACTCCTCGTGGTTTTTAAGATCTTTGCACTGGTTCCTTGGGATGTTGTGTCCTTGCTTTTCATTTAAAGCTATCTTGAAATCTGCTTGGCAAAATAGGCTTCTCTTTCAGGATACTTGAAAATGTATTTTTAATACATTTTCTTAATGTATTTTGAAGCTTATTTTCTTGTTGGAGGGGACAGAAGCTGCTATCATTAGAACAGAATCAAGCAAAGAAAAAAAATTTTGGAGACAGTAAATCTAGGTGTACTGCCAAGAATGTAATAAGGGTTAAAGATGTAGTTTCTGTAAGCAGGACAATAAAGATTAGGCTAGAATCAACACCAGAATGTTGTAATGTCTTACAGGATTAACCCTGTAAAATGAAAAAACTACAACCCAAAAGGCGATTTCGTCTTACAACTGGTTCTCCAAACTGCTTAGAAAGCTGCTTCTAGCAAACTGGTGCATTTTTGACCAGTTTTTGAGGAGGCACATGGTCATTGATTGCAAGGTACACACCATGTCTGTCTGTCTGTCTGTCTGTCTGTCTGTGTAGAGAGAGAGAGAGAGAGAACTGTGAACCATCTGCATCATTAATTACAAAAGAAAGGAATAGAAGAAATGTTAAGAGAAGAACAAAGAAAAAAAATAACTCATCTATTTTTCAAAAGCTTTTTTACTTTTAGATTTAAACAATTCCGAATGAGACCAAGTTTCTTCAGAAATGTTTTACATTGCAGCTTATTTCCACCCTGCTTTATTTGTTTCCAGCAATCAGTCACATACATTCAATGAGTTTTACAAATACAGTGGAGGGTAACGCTTTCTCACTGAAATTGAAAAATCTAACCCTCATGTTTGCTCTGGAAAACATCTTTGAAACTTTTGAAAGTTTTTCAGATATCTGTGTTCTGAAAATTCATAGATAATAAATCCATGAAGGAAACACATGTGCCTATTACATCCTGTCCTGGCTTCTTGAGTTCTATATGTATAGTGCTATAGCTCTTAAAGGTTCAGCTCTTGCTATATCTCATTATATTGAGGCTGATTTATACTGTACAAACTACTTCATCATCCATGCAGTACTTTTTACTCTGACAGTAATGATGCAGGTTTTCCCGTACAAAAATATTTCCCCTCAATTTTTCTTCCAAAAATGTTTGGAAAAGAAATGTAATTAATTGGATCTGAAACCTTCTGAGGGCGAGTCAAATGTTTTGCTTCAAGCACTTCTCAACTCAATACAACTCAGTTCAATTTGATTTGAAATAATTAACTTGAGATTGTATTAAAATTATTTGAGATCCGATTTGGATATATAGAATTAGGAAATAAAGAGTGCAAAAGATGGAAACCACATTCACAATGCACAAAATGTACATCCTATAGATGTATAGGATCCTTAGTAGTCCCTGAGGTTGGTTCAGAGAGTATCAGGAATCCCATGTTCAACCCTGAGCTACAAATATTCTCTTTGATTGATAGAAATAGATGACTAAACTATTATGATTTAAAGTCACAATTATTGTCAGAAGTGGGTATGTAAATAATAAGGTGGATATTAGCAGTCTTCCTGTTGATACACATACAAAGGTCTTTGAGTGCTATAATACTTACTCAAAACATGCCTACTGTTCCTGTCCTAATGTTCTCTTTATTTGTATTCATTTTTGTACTCAATTCATGCTTATACTTATATATATTACCGAATATGTAATTGTCAAAATAAATAAATAAAATAAATAAATAAAGGAATTCTAGGAAAGTGTATAGACTACACTAGACTACACTAGATTAGATTAACCATTCCTGTCCTAATGTTCTCTTTATTTATATTCATTTTATGTACTCAATTCATACAAACATACATAAATACATACATACATACATACATACATACATACATACATACATACATACATACATATATTTACCTAATATGTAATTGACAAATAAAAAAACTTGGACTTCCGCTTCCGCCCCTGCCGCGACCGGGAGCAGCGAGCCTTCACTCTCCCGACTGTCCTTCGGAGGGGGCCCCCCAGGGGGGGCACAGGTGGGCTCTCAGAGTCCACCTGCCGTAGGGGCGGCTGCCGGGTGCCCTCCAGGGTGATATTGACCCTGGGGGACCAGTCCCCGGCTTTGACCAAGGCTTCGGAGGAACCGGGACGCCAGACGAGCAGTCATGGCATCGCGGCGGCGGCGGCAGCGAAGCGCTTAACAGCTGATGCAGAGAGTGAGAGGCGAGAAGGAGAGGAGAGGAAAACACTTTC
>JANHFP010001396.1:53047-67600 GCA_032468135.1 Calamaria suluensis
ACCTGTACTACATATCAACCAGTCAACAAGACTACCCATGATTATCATTCTAGAATTGGTTTTGGGTTGGTTGGTGTTGGGTTGGGTTATTTTGCTCTTACTCAATCCACTACTATCTCCACATACCACTTTATCATATATTCCTATTAGTCATTTAAATCAGCATAAATATGTGTGTGTGTAAAGATTTTTGTTATATACCATGTTTCCCAGAAAACAAGACCCCATCTTATATTTTTTGAACCCTGAAATAAGTGCTTGGCCTTATTGCCATGCACTCAAAAGCCCAATTGGTCTTATTATTAGGGGATATCTTGTTTTGGGGAAAAAAAGGGTATGTAATCTGAACTTGGGAGGGTCTAGCTCATACATTGTGCAGATGCTCCTGTACACAATGCCAGTTATTTGGTTGTGCTATTAATATACACTGTTCCTACTTGTTTCTTAAACCCTGCCACTCTATGTTGGACTATCTCTGAAACCTTCTTCCAAAGTCTGCATCTTGAATTCTGTCTGGTGGTTGGTTTGTGTCTCTATGTTTCTGTGTGTATACCATTTGTCTGAACAGACAAAGCATTACCTACAGTTTATTTTCATTGAACCAATGTATTACCATCACCAGATTCCATCAGTCATTTCCATTTTCAAAATACTCATTACTTTTAAAAGATGAAGAGAATGTACATCAAGAAGAGAAAGAAGGGGAAATGCCTTCTTTGTTTTAGATGAAGCGCTCAACATTTCAGAGATGTTTCATTCTGTGAATAAGATGGAAATGATTCTTTCTCATTGAGGTTTTCCAAATGACTGCAATAAGAAAATCTTGCTCAAACAGGCTTATTCTTAGGTAGATTCATGTAAAACTAATACCTTGTAATATAAGTTCTACAGAAAGGAACACCTGAGTTATTTTTATTCAGAACAAGCTACCATATTGAATTAGAATCCAATTTTCCATTTCAGCTAGCAACCAATTAGAAGTTGCAAGACTGACCTGGATTCAGTTTATGCCCAGTCCAGGTAAGGTAGTTGTGTGAATTGAATTGAGGGGGGGGGGTTAAGATATTGTGTTCAATATTGATCCTGATGAGATTCATGGACATCTTTCCTAGTTTAGATTTTGGTCAAACCATACAAATCCTGTAGTAGCAAGAGGATAAGGAATGTTTTAATAGAGTTGTCACATTTAGAAAACTAGAGGAAAACAGCACTGCATACTTAAATGTTGTAGGAGAGTCATGTTAGACTATGGTGGGAAAAAAACACCCAAAAGAGTGTCATGGCACTTTTTTCAACTAACAAGTTTTATTAAAAGGCATAACCTTTCCGCTCACTTTTTTTTTAGATCAACCAGTCTTAGACCAATTTATCTTGAGTGACATCTACTGGTGACAAGTGAGTGCTCAGCAAATCTTTGTCACTAGTTGCTTCTGGAAGATTACCATTTAACCAGCCTAGATTGCTTTCATATGTTAGTCAATCACCTTTATCAAAGCAGCAGTCAGAATGTGATATATCCCTACTACCATATGATGTAAAACCAGAGACTGCAACCTGCTTTTATCTTAAAGCAGCAAACAAAATCCTGCAATCTTCTCTATTAAAACACTGCCTTCAATTTATTAGCTTAAAAAGTCAAACCTGTCCTTTTTTTTCTTCTGACAGCGTAGATGGAAAGCAGAACGTTGTTGCTGGGAATTCGGGAATCGCTAAATTCGCGGACCTTGATCTCCTATAAAGCAAGACTTTTAGATCTTGTCGCTATTACTCTTTCTGTCTGCTTCTTGCCTAATTGCTTTTTCATTCTCCATTTCACCTTCTTTCCTCCGAACGTCTTTTCCAAAACAGCACTAGACATCTTGGAGTATGTACTGGCCGATCGGGTGAAGCAGAATCGTCCGGCAGCAAAGAAGGTTCGGAGAATGGAACTGTCCAGTGTCTCGAGGTGCTGAAAAAGTCTTCAGACGTTCGCTTGGAGAACGGGAAGCGTTAGGGCCGGCGGGCCAAAATGCTAGGAAAGCTTGGTAGGGCGGCGCCACCTATCTACTAAATAGGAATCGAGCGGAGATTAACTCAAAACGACAGAGAAACACGAGGGTGGGAGGGGGCATCCAGGCGCATTCGCAAGAGCACGCCCAGCTCCTGTACCCTCTCCGTGCCTGCTGAGCTAATGGGATAAGAGCCCCCTGGCAAGCGCCTTCCCCTTCCTGGGACCGCCCTCTCCTGCTTGGGCAGCAAGAGTAAGCCCCTTCAGCATCTGGATGGCAATGCTTCAGCCCATCTGCTGAACCCGGGAAGAAGATGGAATCGTATGGCAAGAAAGCTCTTTACCTAGAAGGTAAGGGAAGGGACGCCCAAGGAGAAATGGTGTGCATGTGGTCGACGGGGCGGGGGTGGGGGGAAGTGGCGAGTGGAAGGATTTATCTCTCCTCACTTTCTACCTCTTCTTCTAAGTCTTGGTTGTTGGACTGTGGATGCTTTTAGAAACTGTAGCAAAATTAGGAATGCTAAAGAACAAGATTCTTTCCTTTCAATGTCTTCCTTTTTTTCTTCTTCCCCTTCTGGTTTGTTTTTCTGATTTTCCATATAATACCAGATCAGCTCCCTCTGCCTAACTCCATATACACGCGCACACACTGCTTAAGTGAATGCTGAATTTCTGAAGGAGATGGTGCAGGAGGGAGCGGGCAGCTGAGTACACCTATATTGCATATAATGTATGTGCCTTAGTTTCTCAAAGTCATCCAGTCCTGCTGTAACCCATACAATACTTTCTTGTAGTTTCTTTAACTCACAGGGCAAGGACACTCAAATTTCTAGATGCCTTAGGTAAAATTTTGCAAAGACCAAAAGGAGGTGGAAAAAAATGGAGTTTTCCTTGAAAAAGAGAAAACTATATGCAGGGGCTGAAGAGAAGAATCAGCCACACTGGGTGCAAGAGATGCTTGCAGGGAAAAAACATTTTGGTTAGTTAGAGTTTGTGAGGAGGCTCCAACAGGTAATTTAGATTTTCCTGTCCTTATTCCATTCTTTCATATCTGTATCTAGGCTGGTGTATATAGTAAAATACTTTATGTATTTATTTCTGGAATTAAAGCACACAATCTCTTTCCAGAATCCTTGTTTTTCAAGCTGCCTTGAAGAGAAATATTCTAAGGCTGATTGCCTTCAAGAGAGGGGGAAGTTAAAATGTTTGGGTGGAATTTCCAGATTAATTCAAAATGTACATCACCAAGGTGAATAGTTGGCTGCCTGTCTAAATTAACCCAGCAGGTTGAGCAAAACTAAATTAAGCAATTCAGTAGTAGCCTCTTTATTTTTCCTGTACTGTTATTTCCTGTTTTTTTAACCTGCATGTGGAGAATCTAGAGATAGGACTTTCAAATCTATCCCCAAATTTATTTTTTCTGTCACTCCTTGTGTATGTATTTTGCCACCCACAAACAATATAAGAACAACAATAATACTTTCCTTCAATATAATGTCTCAAGGGACATGGGAAGTTACAAATATGAAGTACAAAATAAATAAATGTATTGGGATTATTATAATCTGTGTGTAGTGCTTAGTTTGGAAAGATGAAAGTTGACATATCTTTATTGTGCTACTCTAAACTGTGTTCATGCTGGGTACATCAGTCAATGAAAGATAAATGGAAACTCTTGTAAGCAGATGTATTATCAGCTGGGAAAGGAAGATGGGAATCTAATTGTGAGAAAGTGCAAAAGACTCATCTGAGCACAGTTTGCATATTAAATGAAATTATACTTGAACCTAAGTGACCTTTTTTAAAAAAAAATCCAGACTAAAAAAACTGCAATCTAATGTATGTATTTGTCTTATTATAAACCTAAAATTTACATCATGAAACTCCGAGTTTGCAGTTTATCTTTTCTTTTTTAGATTATCATTGTCTGTTCAGAAATAAATTGTATTTGTTGGGAAAAGGGGGGGGATACATTTGCTTTTCAGGGACACACATAAATTTTGGATTTCTGGCAGAAATTAACAAGAATCCATTGTTATTCACCCATAGATAAAGGAAGTATGGACTTCATAAAGTTCTTTTCCAGTGAGCTATGGAGCTAAGCAAAAACTGTGGGTTTATATTTTCAGTGTAAAAATCAAATTATCAACAGCCCTAGCTTAAAAATGACTCATGTCTGAATGGGTGGAATGGCCAAAAATCCAAATTATTTGGAAGAAAGCGTTAAATAAAAAAAGAGCTTTTGCTTAGTCCTGGGGCTTTTTTTATGGTGGCAGAATACTTGTTACTGAAATAAAAAGAATGTTGTGACAGTTAGCTAACATTTTGTTTAAGTCATATAGATAAATTATTCTACTCAAAAATATCAAGAGTTGATTTTTTAAAAAAATCCTTATGTCAAGTCATCTACTTCTATCTTTGTAGACACATATCTACTATACTATGCCTATTTGTTGTTGCCTTTAAGTACTCAAGCGATGTTAATATGAGTCTAAGCCAAACTGTAATAGCACCTTACCCGTTGTATTTGATGGCTCGGAAAAAAAACCTGTAGAATGCACTGCATTCTTGTTTTGGTTGGTTAACAATATTGTATCATTGTCAATATTATATATATTTGCATGTGTTCCTATGGAAGGAGGATTTTTGGTGATAATCTATTGCTATCAAAATATCTATCTAAAATAGTTACATACCATTTGCTTGTCTGTTGGTTTACTATTTGTTAATAGTAGAGTGACATATATTGACAGCCAAATTATGTTAAATTGTACAGTGAGGTGAACAACCTTATGAAACCTTGCCAACCATTGGCAAAGCAAAGTATTGCAAGTATATAAAATATGTACATTGCACATTTATTTTGGAATAAATTATTTTATTAGTGGGACTACAGCCAATTTATTTATCTTCAAGACTAAATTATTACAGTATTCTGTGTGGACTTGTCCTTGCAGATAACATTCTATGATGAACATTTTTCCTTTTACCTTAGAATAATTACCTTGTGCATATTTTACATTTTTCATGTACTACTGTTATAGAAGGATGTAGCCTATGGCCTACTCCACATTGGTCTCTTAGAAACCACTTAAACTAATTCAGAATCAAAAATTTCACCGAATACCCATAATCTTAAACATATTTTAAAATTGCTTCGGAAACAGTGAATTGCTCTGTTTTATGTTTTATTAATATTAACATATTAACATATAATATGTTATTAATATTAACATATTAACATATTAATATTAGCATATTAATATTAACATATTAATAAGCATAGCTTGTTCTGTGGAGCATGTCAATAAGTATATTTCTTTAAATATTCCTGCAAATCCTGCAGTTGATAATTAGCACTGCAATACAACAAATATACTCAATCAATGTAAACTTGCCAAGTTCGATAAAATTTGGTTGTTGTTAGTTGCAAAGTCATGTCTGACCCATCATGACCCTATGGACAACGTTCCTCCAGGCTTTCCTGTCCTCCACCCTCCTCTGGAGTCCACCCAAGCACATGCCTTCAGTGACTCCATCCAGCCATCTCATTCTCTGTCGCCTTCTTCTTTTGCCCTCAATCTTTCCCAACAGTAGGCTCTTCTCCAGTGACTCCATCCTTCTCATTAGATGGCCAAAGTATTTGAGTTTCATCTTCAGGATCTGGCTTTCTAAAGAGCAGTCAGGGTTGATCTCCTCTAGGACTGAGCGGTTTGATCACCTTGCAGTGACTCACAGGAGTCATCTTCTTCGATAAGATTTAATAGCACTGAATTTTGACTTGCAGTTTTACATGTACTTATTTGGAATTGGAGTAAAAGCTACTTAAATCAGTGGTATTTACTCAGAATCACCATAAGACCATGTCTAAAATCCATTGTAACATAAATACTTATTGTTTTTAAAATGTAACTTATGCAAATTCAATTATGGCTTAATATTGACTTAAGGGACAGATTTGGTGTGCTTGTCACAGCAACGTAGAATAGAGATGCACACATTGCAAACATTTAGAGAAATGCATTCTTGTGCCTTTCAGAAACTTTGGGAAAACTCAGTTCCATTTTCAAATATATATTCATACTTATAAATATCATAATTATCAGACAAATACAGCATTATTCCATTCCATTCCAAGAAAAATCTTAAAAATCTATTCTGGGTAGCCTAGGCATTCTTTTAAAATCATTTCGTTCTGTGTGCCAAAATAGTGCTATGTGTTCTCTGGGTTCTGAATCGTTTTTAAATATGCATTGCTTGTACATCAGGAGGGTGCCTTATCAGAAAGTTTCTAAGATTGTTCCTTTATTAATACCATGAATTCATGGCATATTTAATGGTGCAACTGATCATGTTCAGCTTATTTTACTAGTTTTAATGGTCCATTAATATTGTTTTCTGGTGAAAGATTTAATGCACAGGATTCTACCATGCTTGTTTTGTGAGCTGTCGGCCACTAACCCTGTATTTTTTAAGGTCGTCTCAACTAGAGAATCTCAAAATTCAGCCATTTAAATGCTTACTTCAGTATTAATTGTACTCATTCAGTCATATTTTTTTACTATATTTCTTGACCTGGAGACTCTGTCAGCAAAAACGTAGAATCTCTTTGTTCATCCATCATCACTGATGAAGGCCTCAAGAGTATTTTTTTTAAAAAAATAGTCATGTTAAGATTAGAAGTGATGAAGGTCAGGCAAATTTGGGCACAGAATGTTCTTGTGCATGTTGAACAGACATATATAGATATTGCAGTTGTGATTGTGGCCATGGTCTTATGAAGCTAGCACTTATGTTGTGCTTCAGCAATGTGCCTTGCTTCATAAATTTGACCACCTCTGTGGATGAAACCACAAAGTGGTTTTGTGCCAGCACTTCCCAGGGGTTGTGTTTATATCAAGTGATGTCAGGGAGGCCTTTAGTGTGCCTTTGTACTCCTTCTTCTCATACGAGCTTCTTCCAGTAGGAAGTTGTCCAGAAGGAGTTGCTTGGGTGTGTGCTTGTTTGGTCCCCCATTTGTGCTTTCATCAGAAATGTGTGGAGTGATGGTAGACCTGTTCTAGATAAAACTTCAGTGTCTGATTCTTTGTCTTGTCAATTGATGCCTAATATCCTGTAAAGACAAATTATGTGGAAATGGTCTTGCATTACTTCGAGGCATAATGTTTCTCAGGCATAAACCCTGCCAACAAAAAGTAGGCTGTAACGTCATAGTGGCAATGTTACAAGAACTTTTGACTTATTCTTATCTGCTATTCATTAACCTTAGCCATCCCACAACTGATTAATATACTGGAACTTCAGTCAACTGAAAAAAATTATCTTAGGAATTAGATTGAATTAAAATTTTGATGTGGTGGTATATGTCTCTACTTCCCAGCTGAATTTCAGTTGGTGCAGACTGTTTTTTCTAAAGTTTGTATCAATGGAGTTTCTTCTTTTAAGGATGAAATAGATAATTTTTTTCACTTTTTTATATCCTTCTGATATTCTTGGTTTAGTGAAAGTATATTTCTACAACTCCATAATAATTTAAGATTTACAGTATATTGACTGTTTCCTAATATGATTTGATTGCTTATGTGTACCCTAAAATTATCATTGTGTTGTAAGTGATGATTCTTGATGAAAGTATCTTTTCTTTTATGTACACTGAGAGCATATGCACCGGAGAAAAATTCCTTGTCTTTTGAAATGTCAGGGGAGTAAACAAAATAGCAATAGCACTTAGCACTTAGGCTTATATACCACTTTGTAGTGCTTTTACCATCCTTTCTAAGTGGTTTACAGAGTCAGCATATTGTGTCCAACAATCTGGCTCCTCATTTTACCAACCTCAGAAGATTGGAAGGCTGAATCAACTTGAGCCAGTGAGATTTGAACTGCCGAATTGTAGGCAGTCGGCAATCAGCAGAAGTAGCCTGCAGTACTGCAATCTAACCACTGGGCTACTGCAGCTCATTTAACAGGTAGATTCAGTACAGGGGTTGCTGCTGGTTCACCCCAGTTTGGGAAAACTGGCAGTGGTGGCGGTGGGAGGCACGACCAACTGCCCAGATCTCATCAAATATGATTTGCGCATGCACAGAAGCTTCTGCACATGTGCAGATGTGGCACACGCATGAGCAAACCAGTAGCAAAGAGAAGTGAAACCGACACCTGATTCAATATGCATTTTTTTTAAAAAAGTACATAAAATGTAAAAAGAAAAGTGTCCCAAACTCCACTTAATTGTTGATTCAATTCAATGACATCAAAACTGATCTGATGCTCTGCATTAAATGTTAGCCAGATCTTCCAATTGAATATGTTTGCATCGCTAGAATATAACCACTGTAACACTACAGCAAAATCAGAAGCCCATTTTATTTTAGGGAACAGAGACTTCCAAACATTGCAACAATTTGAAAAGCAGAAAGGATAAAAACTAAAATACTATTTGAAAAGAAACTCAGGAATGTGTTATGAAAATGTAACAATAGAAGCCTCATACCATAAAGGCATTACAGCAGAGGTCTTCAAACTTCAAGCTTTACCTGGCTGGAGAATTCTGGAAGTTGAAGACCACAAGTCTTCAACCTGCCAAGTTTGAAGACCTCTGCATTACATTATGCTCTTGGAGGAGAAAATTCCATAACTGAGTGGTGACTTTTCTTTTATAAAAAATATACCATACATGAAAAAAAAACCTCTTCTGGTAACACCAAGGTTTGGTTGGGAACATGTAGGCTGAGAAAGGTCTTTTGATACTAATATCTGAAGTCCAGAAAGGCTTTAAAATTAAGAACCCCACATTTCTAATTGGATCTGCAATTGAAATGAAGGCCAGTGGAGTCATCAAAATATTGCCCTGATTTCTACATACGTGATCTTACAGATGCATTATGTACTTAGTGAAACTGCTGCAGTATTTTCAGAAATAGCCCCAATTTGTAATACCTTGTAATCCAAACAGGATTACCTGTGCATGGAACATTGGAATGTTATATATTAAGTAACAAAAGTTCTATCATTATAGTAGATTGGAGATGTGTAAAAAAACTTTTGAAACCTGTTGGTAGCTTTGAAATGTCAATTATATAATTGATAGACAGGTAACCAGGTGTTGAGGAGGATAGACAGCACTGCAGAAATACTTTCTGAGGATAACTGGGAACATCATATTCAAACAACTGAAGAAAAGCAATCCTGCAGGCCAAACATTAAGATTCAAGCCTTCACTTCAATATATGTCTTCACCTCTTTAGCTTTATATTTCCATCCAGTTTGTGTATTATGCTATTAAAATTGGCCATGCAACTCAGATGTTAGTCAACAACTTAATAGCATTCTTGTGATTTACTGTTTGCTAGAGGCTCTGCCATTTTGCTAAAACTGACAATTTTGTTGCCTTGCACAAAGCTATTCATGTTATAAAGTTTGTATTATTTATTTGTATATAATTAAATTTCTAAGAACATACAACTCAAGAGCAACCAGTGCCGAGTTCTGTATTCCCCTTTAGTATAATAGTTCTGTCAAGACTTGCATGTATATTTCATATCTTTCAATAATTAGATTATCTTATTGATTGCAAATCATTTTACAGACCATAAACTGGAGATGTGACATCCAAATACATAAAATAAAGCAACAGAGACTGTGTATATTTGGATGAAAATGCAAAGGAAATGAAAGGTGAACTACAAAAAGAGTAGACTGCAGTTTTAAAAAGATGACTTCACATTTTAGTAAGATTAGGATTTTGTAATTGGATATTGATGTATTATTATACATATATTGGGTATAGACTATGCATTTTCTTAGTGGGCCTTTCAATAACAGGAATGTTTTAAAATATTATTTCCCTATTGGTTCTGTACAACTGGGGTTTTGGACATAACCTGGCATCTGTGTAGCTACCAGGATTTGTATATTCTAAAAACCAAATCCAACCCTGTACTTTGAAATGAAACCTACAAGGAAGATGTGTAAGTTTATGGGTACAGGTGCCTTTTTCAGAGAGTCTATTTACAGAAATGCTAGAGATTCCAAAGCTCTTGGGAAATTAGTTTGATACTCTGGTCTGTGATAATGGTTTAGCACTCTGCTATAAATATTGTTCAAATACTGTTCAAAACCATTTGATGGCCAACAAAAGTCAATTGCCTAATCAAAAATCTGTGCAATGGTGTTCACCTAGTTGTTAAACTATGTGCTGGATAAATGCTAAGCTATTATAATTACTCTCACTTCATTTATGCTTAACACTTTATGGTGGATTTGAACCAAACCAAACAAACACATACAAAACAATATCTCCAACCTATTTCTAGATATACATATGTATGCATTCTGGTTAGAATGTTTCTTCCACACACATTGTCTAGCTTAATATCAGTGGTTTTTTTTCAATTATGGCTGAGCCTTACTCTTGGGGAAAGCTATTTTAAGCTTGTTTATAGGGAAGCAAATTTAAATTAACATGTTGGTGCCACTTTAAATTGAGTTTAATGAAGAATAATTTCCTATTCAAATTTTTTACCTATAATAATGATATAATTTTCTTCTGCTGATTGTCACATGTATTTTTAAACAATAATTTATTGGATTACCAAGGCTTACATTTGAAAAGAGAAAGCAAGGAGAAACTACATGATCCAGCTACCTATTATATTTCTTACAATATGAATCTCCCACATCCTTTCTTTATACTCCCTGTGGGTGGATGAGCATGGTGGCATGAGACAAACTAATCCAAAATCATGATTTTAATATGCTTGATGCTTTTGTATATGTTAAAGTTGGAGTATTTATCCAGAACACCAAGCTTCTGGCAGTTGATTTTTTTGAATCTTGATTTAGATTTCAGGAGTTTTTGTGAAGATGTTGTTAAGAAGTCTTGCGGTACATTTGTTACCACTAAAACATTGTGTCATGTATTTCAAAGACTCTGTGGAGCCTTATTGCATTCTTACCTCCCACCCTTTCACCATGACTAAGTGTTGTTAGAAAGAATTACACGTAACCATTACACAGATGGCAAAAAAATGGCACTTATCTTGCATTGTCTTTTGAATTGTATTTTTAGATGGATTTGAAGTGAAGCCAAGGACATCGTGAAGAACTGCTTTCCTCCATCCTCAGACCAATTCCAACATGGCAGCGGGAGTAGCAGCATGGCTTCCTTTTGCCAGGGCAGCTGCCATAGGTTGGATGCCAGTGGCCAACTGTCCCATGCCACTAGCCCCATCAGAAAAAAATAAGCGCCAAGATGAGCTAATCATCCTCAATGTGAGTGGACGGCGTTTCCAGACATGGAGGACTACCCTGGAGAGATACCCTGATACTCTACTTGGCAGCACAGAAAAAGAGTTCTTCTTTAATGAAGATACCAAGGAATACTTTTTTGACCGGGATCCTGATGTCTTTAGGTGTATATTAAACTTTTATAGAACTGGTAAACTACACTATCCAAGGTATGAGTGTATCTCCGCTTATGATGAGGAGCTTGCTTTTTACGGGATCCTGCCTGATATCATCGGGGATTGCTGTTACGAAGAGTACAAGGACAGAAAGCGGGAAAATGCCGAGCGACTGATGGATGATGCGGATTCTGAGAATAAGCAAGACTCTATGCCAGCCCTGAGCTTCCGGCAGACCATGTGGCGAGCCTTTGAGAACCCCCATACTAGCACCTTAGCCTTAGTCTTTTATTATGTCACAGGCTTCTTTATTGCTGTTTCTGTGATCACCAATGTGGTGGAGACCGTACCATGTGGCTCAATATCCGGCAACAAAGAGCAGCCATGTGGGGATAGGTATGAAATGGCTTTTTTCTGCTTGGACACAGCTTGTGTTATGATTTTTACAGTTGAATACCTGATGCGACTTTTTGCAGCTCCCAGCCGGTACCGGTTCATCAGGAGTGTGATGAGTATCATCGATGTGGTGGCCATCATGCCCTACTACATAGGCTTGGTGATGACTGGCAATGAGGATGTCAGTGGAGCTTTTGTGACTCTGAGGGTTTTCAGGGTATTCAGGATTTTCAAGTTCTCCCGTCATTCCCAAGGCTTACGAATCTTGGGGTACACACTGAAGAGCTGCGCCTCTGAGCTTGGTTTTCTTCTCTTTTCACTCACTATGGCAATTATTATCTTTGCTACTGTGATGTTTTATGCAGAGAAAGGATCTTCAGCCAGCAAGTTCACTAGCATTCCAGCATCGTTTTGGTATACTATTGTCACCATGACAACTCTTGGGTAAGTACTATATTTTTTTCTTTCTTGAGCAAGGAAAAAGGTTACTGATTGGAGGAGTTTCAGAATTTTCTGTGGTAGCTGATCTTCTACCCCTCCCAGAGCATAAATCAAAGATAGTTTTTTTTTTCCTTTTTATTGTTCTACCATGTACATCAGTTACAAGAAACATTTTGGAAAATCAGTTATTAGTTAATTAATTTTAATTTTTTTGAATTTCTTCCTGTTCTCATTTTGGTTATGAGCATCCTGTACAAATAGTTTCTTTTGGTTTAAATAATACTTTTCTAGTATGGGATTATTGAAATCCTTTTTACACTGCTTTTAACAAAAGGTGAGACAGCAATTAATTAAAACTGGAATCAAAAGAATATGATCTAATTCAGCTGGAAAAGAGAGCAGGAACAAACCAAATGTTTAGAAAGCAAACAGAAGTGTATGTTTGCATTCTTCGATATCAAATATTTCCTTTTAAAGTGATTGAGCCGCTCTCAAAAATCTCAGCTTCAAAGAGTGCTGACACTATTTACCCTTGCATTGTTATTTGATTCGTCCATATTTCAAACTAAGGGCATTCTCATGCTTTTAGAATTTCTTTCCTCTATTTGTTTTCTGATCAGCAGAGGAACTGAGTTAAGAAATAAAATACAAAAACTTGGATAGGGAGGAATATGAAAAGACAAATAGTAAACCATTATCCTTAACTGTTAGTGGTGTCATGGATATTTATTTCAGTTTTACTGTTGCTAGCAATTCATGGTTAGCATTTTTCATATTTTAACAATATCTTGGGGAAAGAGCAGGACAGATAATATTTATAAACTAAATGTATAAGAAAGGTTAACACGTGGTTCTTTCACTCTTAACTGTTCCTTAGCTTCTGATTAAATCTAAACAGATACTGCAAATTAAGAATTCAGAAAGTAGAATGGACTGAACTGGGAATTAATGTACATGGTTAAATGAATGTATGCCAAGAAAAAAGACTTGGGGTAATGGTAGTATGATATCCATAGTACAGGAATTACAAAATATTAAACTCACCAATTCTGATGGTGAAATCACATCCTCATATATCCAAATGTTTTGGACTGGTGTAAACAATTTCAATTTATATTACAAAGGAAGGGCACTTAACCTATGAGATATTTCCACTATCTTTGTACATCATAGGGACCAGTTGAAATTTCAATTTCTGAAACTAACTTTAAGAAGGAATGTTGATGGTAGTTATAAACTTTTTAAATGGGAAAAAAATCAACTTTAGTTGCTTTCCTCCATGTTATTTAACCTCTGCGTACAATATGCAAGGCTTTGTATATCAGCAAAAAAAAGATACAAAAATAATAAATTTTCTACCTGCTTGTAAGATTGTATAGCTCCTGATTTTTAACCATCCTTCAACAATTGCTTTTCCAATGTTTGATCATCAAACACCGCATAACATTCTTCTTGTATTAAGGGTATTCACTGTTTGCAAAGAAACTTGAACTTTATAAGCTGAAAGATTAAATATAATTTATCTCTTAAAAGGGCAACCAATTATACTTTAGAGGAATGAAAATATTTGGAAAATACAGAAATGCAAAAATTGAACATTTGGCACTTCACTCAAATAAATGGCCATCTCCTTATTTTGTTTTGTTTAAAAAATGATTCAAAAGCTTGCTATATAAAAGTAATCACTTTGGGCATCCTGAATTTAAAAATATGTGCTAGAATATATTTTCATTGTATTTTCGCTTCTTTTGCAAGAATATGTTAAAATTATTAGTTTCAATTATTTACAAGACAGCAACAAAAACAGAGGTAAAATTCAAAATAGCATATACCATAATTTCAAATGTTACTTTCAATAGAAAAAAAATGATTGTCTGATGTTAATCCTTGTTTATCTGGGTACTGACTACTGTAAAGGATGTGTTTCAGGGGTGAAATCTTAAAAACTGTTGCTACCGATTCTGAGGGCATGGCTTGGTGGGCGTGGCTTGGTGGGTCATGTGACTGGGTGTGGCTATGTGAATGGGGTATGTGTCAAAAGACAGAAACTCTCTTGTCCTGCTGGAGCAGGGGGTTGGACTAGATGACCTCCAGCTACCTTGCAGCTCTTTTGTCCTCTGAATCTGTGTCTAGTAGTGCCAGGTTTGTAATCCTTCCTTCCTATCCTTTTTCCCTCTCCCTCCCTCTTTCCTTCTCTCTCTCTCCCCCTCCCTCCCTCTTTCATCTTTTTGTCTCTTTTTCTTTCTTTGTTTACTCTCTACTGCTTTTATGGATCAAAAGACAATACCCACCATCCGATCCATCTCTTTTAAAAAAGAAATTCCC
>JANHFP010001396.1:78836-89343 GCA_032468135.1 Calamaria suluensis
AAGGGGCGTGCATAAGAGCACCAGCGTGCCTACCATTCCTGTCCTAATGGTCTCTTTATTTGTATTCATTTTTCTATTCAATTCATCCTTATATTTATATATATTACCTAATATGTAATTGACAAATAAATAAACAAAAGTAAAATAAATAAAATAAAATTTAAGATCATATTTCCTTGAATGGCATGACTAGAGGAAGGCTGAATCACAGAAGCACTTTTTCCAGGACAGAACCATATTTGTACTCCAGAAATCTTATCTAGAGAGTTATGGATGGTTTAAGGATGAAAATTAATTAATTACACTAGATAGTATATACTTAAAGCATAGTTAGCATAATTATTTCATAGTCATATTTTTCCACATGTTTCTTTAACAGCCAGCATGTGTAATTCTTTTCTGAGACCTTGTGCCCATTCAAAGTTTATGACTTAAGGTACTAGGGCTTTAGATTGTATGCATCTGAACCACATCATTCGAATTCAAAAGGTTTTTTTTTCTAATGTGAAAAAATCAGGAAGTAGAACTTCAAACATATCCCTGTTCAACCTTCAAATGTGTTACCTTTCCTTGCAAATTGAGATGTGATTTCTTTTCTTGCAATTGAAAAGGATGGAATGCTATTGTTCACATTTGACATAGAAAACAATGGGAAGTACACAAGTGTTCTTTCCTTCATTTAATGGTGTTTGTGCAGGAGGCAATACAGCGGATTTGAACATTTGCTTTCCCTACTTGATATAAACAAAAGAAAGGAAAGAATAGAATACAGATAAGTTGTAGGCTACAGCTTTTGCTAATGTCTTCTCCTAAAATGGGTTATGCTTATCTATACAATTGTATTTTATGTGTTGTTACTCAAATAAGTGTCTTCAAGTTTCATCAGGAAGAAACCAATAAAGCCAGCATAGCTTTCCTATTTTAATCTAGTGGATAGAAATATAGATATATCTTTAGCAATAGTATTTAAGCTTATATACTTCTTCACAGTGCTTTACAGCTGTCTCTAAGCAGTTTACAGAGTCAGCATATTGCCCCCAACAATCTGGATCCTCATTTTATTGACCACAGGAGGGTGGAGGGCTGAGTCAACCTTGAGTCTGGTGAGATTTGAACTGCCAAATTGCAGGCAGGCAGCAGAAATAGCCAGCACTACTGCATTCTAACCACTGTGCCACCAGGGCTCTTGAGATAGCATTTGAGTAATAATTCAACTTTTAAATTTAATCAGCATCACTTTTCCTACCCCAGCCCTAGTTTAATATTTGCAACATGAAAAACAGCCTGAATTTAATATAGTGAGACCAATCCAAATATAAATTGATGGCACAATAGAAAGAAATACTTGAACCAACATTAGTACAATTCTAATTGCCTACCTTTAAAAAAAGACTCCACCTTTCCCAAATTAATATAATAATTATTATAATTGTCTCCATGGGGAGCCATTTCTTGCATAGATAAATCATGCTCGTATTGCATTGGAAATAAAAATTATCAGAATTCAGCCTTTCCAAAGATATGTTTAAAGCTTATGTGCACTATGTTAAGGAGAAGAGACAGGGAGAAGGGCAATTGCATTTCCATCTATCTCTATTCTGATTGTACATATGTAGGAAGATGATTATATGCAGTTGAGAATCTCTTCAGTTCAGCATCAATGGCTAGAGGAACATTTGTCTTGCATCTGAAGGAACAAATGTAGAATTTAGTATATAAGTTCTCACTCTGTCTCCTCAAACAAAGAGGTGTATCAGAATAGATTAACAATAGTTGGTTGATATATTTGGAAGGTTGAGGCCATACTAAGCATGTTTTTATTAAATAGAAATCATGGAAGGCATAACCCATCAGAAAAGCCAACATAAGCAAACTAAAGATGTTGCTTGCCACCATTTGTTGCAGCCCTCAGGTTGCAGTCCATCATATTCATCTGCTTTCAACTTTTTGGAGGACAGATCAAGGTACTCTCAAAATCAACCAAACCCTCAGTGAAGCCACTTTTTTTTTTAAAAAAAGTGGATGTTAGGTTTGTTTTACAATGTGAAACTTTCCTATTTATTTCTTTAAATGTTTGTTCAATCTTAATATTTACTCAGAAATAAATATTATTAATGTCTTACTGGGGACTGATGAATATACACTCTTTTGAATTATTAATTTTCAACAATTAGTCCTTAAATTTAGCATTTGATTAGGGGTTTTTTATATGGACATATTTAGTTTTGTTTAGTTGTTAAACTACTAGCTGTGCTTTTTTAAAAAGTTTGTTCTTCTTTATTTCATATTGTTTCCTCTTTATGGGTTTTGATCCCCTTCTTTCCCCTTCTTTGGTAGCTTAATATTTCCCGTCTTTCACTCTATGATTCTATCTTATAAGATATATAATTATACAATGTAATTAATTTATAATGCTACATTTTATTTTCCTGTGTGTTTCAAGAAATCCTAACTGTAATATTTTAATGCTTACTTATTGCTAAAAGTATTATCAAGTAAGTAGAAGGAGATGGAGAAAATTTTGTGTTGTAGGTTTTGGGAAGGCTAAATTCCAAATCAACTGAATCAAAATTACAGTGTTTATACATTTCACAAAGAGTTCTTAAATTACAAATGAGTAACCTGAGGCTTAACTGAGGCTCTCAAGGGATCAGTTTCAGTTGTGTGTGGGGTGTGTGTGTGTTCTTATTTGTTCTGCATTGCATGTCCCAGGGACCAGTTACAGTATTGCAAACCCCCATGATGTAAACAAGAAAATTTAGGGAGACATTAATGTCTTATTCAAATGTAACCCCAAAGAAGCCATTTATTTAAATGGGAAGGAGGCTTCCACACAGATTCAATTATTGATTTAGAAGGTTGACATATTAAAATGATGCTCCTGAGCTATGTATTAATGTGACTTATGGTCAAATGTTAACACCATGCTAGAAAAGGCTAACCCATTTCTTTTCCAATAAAGGAGAATATCTGTAGCTCAGGTTTTAAATGAAGGGTTATTCATGGTTTCTGACCTTGGTTGCTTTCTTGCAGTCAAGTCATTACTCAAACTAGGTAACATCATCAGTTGTTAATCATCACTGCACTGATGATATTGCCTAATTTGGGTAATGAAATGTCTCAAAGAAAACAACCAGTCCTCACTAAGGACCCATCATTTCTTTTTCCTGGGTGCTTTTATCTGTTTTGCTTCCTGCACAATTAAAAAAAAATTGAAAACTTAGATTAGTGTTTTTCAAACTTGACAATTTTCAGATATGTAGATTTCAATTCCCAGAATGCTAGCTGGGGAATTCTAGAAGTTGAAATCAACACATCTTGAATTTGCCAAGTTTGAAAACACTAATCTAAGTTTTCAATAAAATACATTCTTCTAAAATAATGAAAAGTGTTTCAGGCAGGTTGTTCATATGTGCAAACTATTCCTTTCTGCAGAAGGATTTCTAAAATTATACCGTTTCTGCATAGTGTTATTATAGTTTCATGCTGGGAAATAAAACCAAATTCACATCTAAAATAATAAAACCATTTTTCTCAATCCAGGCAAACCTTTGCAATTTCAAAATATTAACAAGCGGCAGAAAACATTGATGGTGGATATAAAATGACAGTAAATTTTGTCTCACAAATAGCTTTTCAGTATAACTATCCCAACAATGAAAAGCAGTGTCCTGTTATGAAACACATCATAATTTGAGGAAATAAAAGAATTAGAATGAAATATGATGTAATAAATATACAGTGATATTCATAGAGTTTTTCTCTGCACCCAGTCTGAATGTATGAAACCCTTGATCTGACAAATTAATATAATTATAACTGCTATAAATCAAAAATTTGGTAGAGGTGAATCAATAGTTATTAGCATGATATTCATCAAAAAGATATTTTATAACTATAAACATTCCTTAAACATTAGTGCTTGGATAATCCAGCTGGCAAAGATGAAGGACAGAAGAATGGTTCTCTGATTTGTTTATTTGCAACTTTGCTATAGCAGTAGCCTGAACTCATTTGCTTACCAAGATATTTTGAAGACAATAACAGCTCCACCATTGTTTATGGAATACAAGTAGCAATGACTGGATCTATGCAACATGATAAACATACAATCTTCCCTAAGACATACAATTGCATTACAGCTTGACATGATATATGAACCATATCTATCTTAAGAACACACACACACACACACACACGAGTGTTGTGAAAGATGATTGGGTAAATAGGCAGGCAGGAATTGCCCATTGCTGACCCCTTTTGAGAAAAGAGTTGGTAAGCAAATGAGGACTTTTTTCTATACCGCTATCAACTGTCAACTCTGCCACCACTAATCATTGTTGGAGGGACAACTTCAGGATATATTTGTGTGTGAACCACCAATGATCCACCTCAACAGGGCACCTCAGTCAGCACTGAGGTAGCAAAGTGCCTCAGAGGGAAATATGCATAAATTGGTGTTACAGGGTAAAGCAATGTGACTTTTCCAGCTTGATATAGAAAAACAAATACCACTTCATTTGCAGCTCTACTCTAAAGGAATATTTTGTATAAGCCTTGATGAATCAATATGCTTCTTTATTTTAAAAATTATACCCCAAATATTGGGAATTTAAAATTCCATGAGGTGGAAATCTTAATTTCAGTACTGTTCATGTAATAATGTTTAAGATTCTTTGTATTTGAAGGATATTTCCTATATTGAGAGCAGTGCAGACTGACCTCTCAAAAGTATATAATTCTTCACCTACCTTGAGTGTTTAGCTTCTAAGAAAATGGTAGCAGCTGTAGTAAGCCTTAATGTGCTTTCATTTTATTTTAAAATTATGTATATGTATGAATCAAGTATTACGGCATATTAGGCAAACTCGAGTGAAAAATCCTGACTGTGAGAAGGCAGTCTGCATGTCCAAACAGACCAGTGCATTGGGTTGACAATAGACAAGAACAAAGCTATGCAGGTAACTTGTTATATATCACATAGATGACCTTTTTTTGCAGTGGCAGACAAAGTGAAAGAGAAAGAGAAAGATAAAATGTGTCAGTCAAATCCCCAAGTCATACATAATTTCATGTTACAATGCATGGATATTGGTCAGAAGCTCAGTTTTTACATAGCAGTCACAGGAAGGTACTAAAGATCTTGGAATTGCAAGCCAAGATGATTGGCTATAGAGGTTGAATTGAATAAACAATTAAATAAAATTGAAATTGAATAAACAAATGAATAAAGCATAGTTAGTTAGCTCAGCTTCGGTTTCAGTTCTACGATTTCAATCAAATCATTTGGAAACAGTCTTCTGTTTAAAACAGATTTTACATAATATTATAACATGTTTGTTTTCTTTAGAGTTATCCTCTTGTTATGTCAAATTGCTTTGAGATATTTGAAGACATTAGGAAAGGAGTTTCCAATGTATCTTCTCCAAATATATGCAATTATCATAATCCAAAAAAGAAACATGGTGGTGCAGTGATTATAATTCATTATTACACACTGACTCTACTCACTGCCAGCAGTTCGACCCTAACCAACTCAAGGTTGACTCAGCCTTTCATCCTTCAGAGATCAGTAAAATGAGGACCCAGATTGTTGGCAGAAATATGCTGACTCTGTAAACTGCTTATAGCAGGACTGTCAAATTCATGAACCCTGGGCCAGATGCGTCACACGCCAGCCACATCTATACCCAGTTTAGTGAAGGGGGGGAAAAGTCCCAATAGTCACATGATGCTGCCATGATGATGTGAGTTTGACACCCCTGGCTTAAAGACTGCTATAAGCACAATGAAGTGGTATATAAGTGCTATCACTAGTGCTATCTCAACTTTCTCATGTTTGGGGAAAATATAATTGCAATCCAACACATCTGTAGGACACAAATTTAGTGAAACCCAGTTGTGAAATCAATACAGGATGTCTTAAAGCTTAAAACTGTACTAAGACATTTGGGACACCCTGTTTCAATAGTTCCGTTTCCGCTTTTTTTCATCATGCCCATAGCTAAGTGAATATTACAAGGTATGTGGGATTATTGTCCTTTTTTCCTTGGAAAATGTAACTAAATTAAATAGGCTTTATATGAACTTTTCCAATTTCATTATTTTAAAAGAAGGTCCTTGTAGGTTGAAATATCAACACTAATGCAAATTAATCAGTGGCTATAGTCATGGCAATCTCTTGTGTCTTGCTGTATTTGTATCTTCCATTGACATGGCATACTAGTCTAACTGAGCTTCTGTTATTGTGATTTTGATTAATTCCATAAACATACTGGACAGGTTTTACCTTTCAACTACCAATTTACTCATTTTAAGAAGGCATATCACCATTATGGATATTTTTTGTAGTTTCCCTTGGTTCATTGTCATTATTTTTCCACTCTTCCTATCTATGTTTTTTAGTTCTGCTTCAGTCCAGTCCACTATTCCAGCTGTGCGTTTGATGACTGGAATTGGCCAGGTGTTAATTGCTTTGATGATATTTCTTCCAAGAAATTTAAACTTTAAGATCTTCTTTACTGTCATGATGTATTCACTTGTAACCTTGTTTGATATTGTTAGCTTAAATGATACCCAAACATTTGTATCAATCCAGATTCCTGATATTATTTCTATAAAATGTCTTGATTCCTTTAGTCTCCACTATTTTTTGCCTTTTAATGGTAGGGTGGCACATTAGTCTGGTCCAATTTCCATGGAAATATCTTCACTATTTATACAGAAAATATTCAATTCTATTTCAGGTAGTGTTTTTCCATACAGCATCAGATTGCCCATGTATAAGAGGTGATAGTCTGGCAGATGTATCCGATGTTTGATAATCATGGTCTGATTTGTTCAGTATTGTTGGCAAAGGAATCAATGCAAAGACAAACAATAGCGGTGAGCATACATTTCTTTGAAATAATCCTTTCTTGATTTTAACCTCTCCCAGTCTATCACCATTGTCCAACAATTATGTCTTCCATTGTGTCATTGATCTTTGCAGAAAGCTTCTGATCTTTTTAATGAGTCCTGTTATTTCTATGCACTTGATTATTAAGTCATGTGGGAGATTCAAATACCTTCTTGTAATTGATCCAAGCTACATTCTAGTTGGTCTTCCTTCTTTTGTAGTTTTCAAAAATTATCTTGTCAATTAGGAGCTGATTTTTAGTTCTTTGCTGTTTGGGCAGTTTCCTTTCTGCTTAGATAGAAAGAGCTTGTTTTCAACAAGATGATATTGGTTAACATCAGCCACTACAATTATCAATTTAAAAGTTTTGGGTTAGCAGGTTAGCATAATATTCTTAGATTTCAGCAAGGCATTCAACAAAGTAGACAACGACCTATTTCTGTGTAAGGTAGAAAAAAGTTGTATAGATAGCTTCACTCCAGATGGATTCGCAACTGGCTGGCCCACCATACTCAGTGAGAAGTCCTTAATGTATCTTAGTCTACACGGAGAGAAGTAAGTAGTGGGATGCCACAAGGTTCCATCTTAGGCCCAGTACTCTTCAATATCTCCATAAATGACTTAGATGAGGTAATAGAAGAGGAACTCAAATTTTCAGATGATACTAAAGCTAGCAGGAATAGCTAACACCCTAGAAGATAGGCCAGATGGATCTTGACAGACTTGAACACTGTGCCCTATCTAACAAAATGAAATTCAATGTAGTGAAAAGTAAAGTCTTACATTTAGGTAAGAAGAAAAACCAAAAGCACACATATTGAGGGAAACCAGGTTTAATAGCAGTGACTGTGAGAGGGATATTGTAGCCTTAGTGGACAATCAGCTAAATATGAGCCAGTAGTGCACAGCAGCAGCTAAAAAAGCCAGTGCAATCCTAAATTACATTAACAGAGGGATACAAGTTCAAGTGAAGTACTCTATAAAGCCCTAGTAAGACCACATCTAGAGTACAGCATCCAGTTTTGGTCACCACATTATAAAAAAGATGTTGAGACTCTAGAAAAAGCACAGAGGAGAGCAACCAGGATGATTAGGGCTGGAGACTAAAACATATGAAGAATGGTTACATGAACTGAGCATGGTTACTCTAGTGAAGAGAAGGACCAGGGGGGAACATGATAGCTGTCTTCCAATACTTGAGGGGCTTCCAAAGAGAAGAGGGGGTCAAGCTGTTTTCAAAAAGCACATGAAGGCCAAACAAGGAATAATGGATGGAAACTGACCAAGGAGAGATTCAGCCTAGAAATGAGAAGGAACTTTCTGACAGTGAGAACAATCAACCAATGGAACGTGTTGCCTTCAGAAGTTGTGGGAACTTCATCACTTGAGACTTTCAAGAAAAGATTGGACTGTCATTTGTAAGAAATGGTGTAGGGTCTCCTACTTCAGCAGGAAGTTGGACTAGATGACCTATAAGGTACCTTCCAACTATGTTAATCTGTTAAATCTAAATATTATCTTACTGGTATGTGAAAATATTAAGTTGCTGTATCATTAGCATGTCAACTGAATGTGCATCAGCAAGTATTTCTCATCATAAATATCACTTTGGCCTCCAAATATAGGAAGGATTCTGGGAACATCCTAAAACTATGTACATGCTATTCTGAGGGAGTGCACTCCTGTTAATTATTAATGTCTTATTAAATATCTTGTACCAAAAAAACATCCACTCACAAGTGTTCATCTCCTATTCATTCACAGATAAATGGCCTCATCTGTTCATCACTTTGATCAGACATTGGCTCAGAATACAAATAGTCTCTCATTAGAATGAGTTCTAACTCCAACTAGGTTCATATTTCATATTTCAGACATATTTTGCGGAGACCCAGCTTTGTTGAGAATTTTGGGAAAGATAGAAGGAAAGGAAACAATAGCAGAACAAAGATTGAATCAACTTTAGCAGCAAAGGGTGAAAGACTTGAGGGACAGATCATCCCAGAAAAGGTTTGTCTGTGTGGTCATAAAAAGCCAACATTGATCATCCTAACAATATAGTATCTCACCAGACAGTAACATTTTCCTGACCTTGGGCATTGAAATGAAGAAAGATTGGATTTGGTTACTACTTGGATGGGGGACTACAGGAATCCAAAAGCTAGAGAAGCTGAAAAAGCACACTGGAATATGGCATTGGCAAATAACATCTGTAGTGATGTCAAGAAAATTATGGGTACATCCATGACATTGCCCCAAGTTGCATTCTTGAACACTTTTATAGCACAAAGATAAAGCAGAACTTTCTCAAATTCTGCCTGTGATAGACTTTCTGCTTTGTAAGAGTATCTTTTAAGGCTCTAACAAATAGTATGTGTCATATAAACAGTTGCCATAGTAATTACTTAAATTAGAACATCATTGATTTAGTCATCTTATTGGTAGGGAGGGGGAAGCTGAGCTTTCACTGCTCTCTGTTAAGCTGCTCTTTTTATAAAGTGACGAAGCAAATGCTTGGAATAGTTTCAGAGAACAGCAAGTGATTTATATACAAAAAAGGTGTATTAAACACACCTTTACAGCAGAACAAGTGTGTCATTTTCTCTGCATGTGGTGGATTGCTGCAATGATCTATAGCCATAGATTTAAAATTCTGCATATTGTACATCAGCCTGGCATTTGTTGTAACCCATGGTCCTATAAATCTTTTCCTCTTTCCAAGGATTTCATTGAGCTGTGCATCCTATTTTTCACATTCTGGAGGTGATCCCTCCCATGAGCTTACCTGCAACTGGCCTAAAGTTATAATGGAAATTATTAACAGTGCAATGTATTATAACAAACATTTGCAAGAACTGATCAAAATGAATGGTGTCTTGCTTGGTGGATGGAGTGTGGTGTTTTAATAATACCTAAGGCTAACCCTGAATCCAATTTCAGTTCTCAGAATATGAAGGCAGGCAAAGTATGGAGCCAAGGAACTGACAGTTTATGTTTCATATTAAGAGAATGATTTAGCTTTCCTGCAAAATTAATGTTCAACTCCCTAATAAAATGCCATATATTAATGTGTATTTGATATTCTGTTGGGAATATGTTATATCTCTAGGTTTCAGTATTCTTCAATGCAATTAATGCTGTACATGAATGAATTCTAATAAATTATTACATTAGTCATACCTACTTTATATCTGCCTGAAAATTAAGATTTATTTTACAAGTAGCCTGTATAGGAGGGGAGAGGAGGGAGAGAGAGAGGGAGAGGGAAGAGGCTGTTTACTTATAAAAGTTTACTGTATCTCATATCCCTATGTTCTGGACATCTCTTTGGGTCAAAATAGCAGGCTGAATAAAAACAAGAGTTTTAAGAATTCATTCTTCTTAAATCATGCTAAGTGGGTCAATTAAACCCTTTTTGCTAGTGCCTTAATGAGAACCATGCATTTTACTTCTAACGCCTCCAAATAGTAAATCACTTGTTTCAAGCCATCACAACTGAAACTAGACAGAAAGCTATTCGCTTTTGTTTTGCGCTACTGAGAATATATTGTGTGATACTGTATGCATGTCTGCTGTATCTAGAGCAGATGAGCATCACTGTCATGGATG
>JANHFP010001398.1:0-10462 GCA_032468135.1 Calamaria suluensis
AAAAACATAAATATACAAATAAACTATTAAAATAGGATTAAACTAAATTTTTGTGGCTCACTAAAATTTAAAATTTTAAAATTTAAAATTCCATATAAAAACTCCCAGTGCTAAATATTGTTGAAAATGAATTGTTGTAAGTCTAGGATTACATGTAACTGCCTTAAAATTGTTTCAGCATTTCACTGCATGAGTTACAGTTTCAATGATGGAACTTAAGCTTCATTAAAAATATTTTTTAAATTGTAGAAAAAAACAATCATATTTTCTAATAGCTTGATTCCAGAATTACTCATCCATAAAATAAAAGCAAGATATCAACTTCATATAAACAATGTACAAACATTTTAAGTGGATTTTTTACTACAACTTAAAAAATTGGCAGAGATTTACTTCAGAAATACAAAACTTCTTATGAGGTGTAAAGGGCTATAGCAACTTTACTAATGTAAATAAAGGCATCTCAACTTCACTGAACCAAGTGTATGAACGAATATTATAAATGCTGAAAGGGATGAATAGCCATGAATTACCTTTATGATCCGGTGAAAGGTATGTCCATTGTAGTAACCATTCCTGCTGTGTACACAGAAGTTTTCTACTGTTTTGGGGCACCTGCAGTCAGAGAGTTATCCTGTTAACATAAAGTGTGGCAACCCAATGTTTTCACTCAGAACCCTACTGAGCCAATCTAGCATAGGCTTTTTTTTATTACAATGAGTAATGCAATGCTAGTGGGAAGGCTGTAAACAGAATAGGAGTGCAGTGTCAAGTCTTGTGTTCTCAAGCACTAGTACTCAGAAGTAATGCAATATCAGAGTCACCTTCATAACTAGTACAATATTTTCCTACATTAAAGAGTTTAAATCCCCATTCTTTAAGTTTGTGTGTAACGAATCAAAGGAAATCAAATGATGGAGAGCTAGTAAGAAAAGGAAAAACAGGTGAGATTTTTAGACAACTGTCCAGCTCTATTTTGTTTTCCCTTTTGCTTCTCTCTCACTAGGGGATCAAGAGCATGTCTTCCTGGACTGTCTTAAAGTCATGTAAATCAGCTGTTACAATTCAAGCTTCCAATGGAATAAAGATTAGAATTTTATTTTCCAGGAAAAGAGTTATACTTGGGTGCCTTTGTTATACATTGTTCTATTTCATTCTGTCTTTCGTCTGTGGGTGTATGTGCATGCATGCATGAGGTGCATATTTCTGAATGAAGAAAGAGCAACTGAAGGTAATTATTGTGTTCATTTTTTCCCATTCTTCCTTTCACCTTTTCATTTCCACTTTTCCAAATTCCCAGTTCCCTGATCCATACAATTAAAGTATACATTCTTATTGAATCAACATTCTCCTTATGAAAGGATTGTAACTTTAGCTTCCCAGTCAAACAGGAGCACAAAATAAGGAAGGACAGAGAAAGATGTCACCACCACATATTCTACAGAATAAAGTAGGTTTGTAGTAACTGCATTTTCCAAACAAGCTCTCCCCAGAAAAGTGGAGGTGCAGGAGTAATTGTGGTTAAGGTCTTAGGGAGGCCCTACCTTAAGGGCATGAAAAAGGACAACTCACTACATCCCAGGCAGGTATGAATTTGTGTGCATATTCTACAACTAGTACTTGTGGAGCGATCAATTTAACTGTGCATAGTACTAACATTGCCTCTTCGTTTTAAGATTTGCCTGTAGTCTGCAATATATGCGAACAAAAATAAGGACAATTCTCCTTCTTTTAAAGTTGAAGTGTGATTCTGATTTATCTTACAAAGGGGGAAAGAGTGTACAAATGAAGATGTGCCCTATTTGGGGAAAAACAGAATGAACACCTTCCTCAGCTTTCAATGAGAATATTTTTTCAGATGAATATGCCACACCAGAAAGCAACTGTGGGATTGGAGTAAAAGGAATATCCACTACATTGGTGAAAGGACCGATAATACATTTAAAATAGTTTTCATATACATACTCAACAGGAAAAAGTTTGACATGGATATCTCCCATGCTTGTGTGAATAATGGCACTATCAGAAACTCTTTTGGGCCCTTCAGCTTGAGTGGCTGCCATGACTTCTTCTTTAGATGGTTTCTCATTGAAGACATCTCTATCAGAATCTGCAGTCTTGGTATCTTCTGGTTCACGTTTAGTAAACTGAAAGACAAGTCAGATGAATCACAGTTTTAATCTTGCTGTTAAAAGTTTAAAGAGCTAAAACTGTCCAGTTTTTGTAAGACCTAGATCTCTGCAGATGTTTGGAAAGGTAGGAGGAGAAAAGACAAGAGGACAAGGGCAGTAAGTGAACAAACTTGGTTATATAGTAGCAACTATTGGAGGAGCTGAAGTATCAGAGACAAATCTCTCTCTTCCCCTACTCCCTTCAAAAATGACTTGATAGCACATCATTAATATCATCATCACCGCTACCACTACCATAATCATAATCTGGTATGTAGATAATCTGTAATCTTTCAGATTTTGTTAAAGCAAAGCTCCCAATAATACACATTTCAGTTTGCCTGGAGTTACAATGCAGCAAGATTCCTGGTATAAAATGCTACTGTTACACATCTAAGTGTCAAACTCTTGTGAATTTATACACTTGTTCTAAAAAAGATGTACAATACAAGAACTGGTAAATACATTTGGTGTTACATTGTTGTGTTTCTTATACTTCTATTATTATTAAGTCCTGCCTTTCCTTAGAAATTGCAGCAATACATGCTGTGAAAAAAATGGATTTTTTTGTATCCAATTACCTTTTCCCGAATATATGTGAAAACCAATTAAAAATTATATATGAAAAAAAAAGAAATTGCAGCAATACATAAAGCAATAAATTAAAAAATAAAACATACCACATAAAATCTATTCTTTTTAAAGGCAGTACAGATTATTGTTGGATCTGCTTGGATGTTCTGGAGAACTGGATTATCAGATGCTTTCATCTCAACGGTAACAGCCGCCCGATGTTTCTTTGCTACTCCCTGGAACAGAGCCAGTTGTGTAACTCTGATATTCTCCTGCTTGCCTAGGATTCTCACACATCTATATTTAGAAAGCAAAATCTAGGATCACCATTAAGTTTCTAATTCATCATGCAATCTTTACTCTTGAATCAGTAACATAACACAAAATATTGCTTTAATTCAAGTCTGGCAGGAAGGATGTGTTGTGGGTCCCATTCATGAAGGAATGTCATCTGACAGGACCCAACAGGACAGCCTTTCTGCAGGGGCAACCATCCTTTGGAGCAAAATTCCCCCCAAAGGTCAGATTGGCCTCAACTTTGATAACCTTCTAAAAACATGGCTTTGTCACCTGCCTAGGTATCCAGTAATGTGAGCATGTAATCTCTAAGATGGTATATTGTTAGGGAAAACTGACTGCACTCTTTGGCATAATAGATTTATGGTTTCACTGGTTTTACTGATTTTAATACTTTTTGTTATGTTCTTTATTATTTGTTCTGCTTATTCTTTAACAATCTGTTCACCACCCAGAGTAATGCATGTCAGATGAGTGGCTATATAAATTTATCAAATAAATAAATACATATTTCAGTGTCCAGTGTCCTTTGAATACACATAGAAGAAATGAAAATCAGAGTCTGGTAGCCATTTTACCTCATGAACCTGTTTCCTTCACTACCTGCCCTTCCTCCAGCCTCCTCACATTGGATCCCCAAACTCTGATGCATACCTACTCACCTATGGTTTTTGTATGTTTTGTTTTTGGAAGAATGAGAAGTGCCATTCATTCCCTCCCCTGAAAATCTAAAAAATAATACCCTTCCGCCCAAAGTTTATGTAACTAAATTATAATTATCATATAATTAGGATTTTAATTTTCATGACTTTCAATTCATATATTTTGACTTCAAAATATTATATGAAAATCCAAGTGACAACCCCCCCAAGAGCATTTATGAGCACTATACAAACATTTTTAAATATAGTATCATGAAGATCAAAACATTCAAGGTGTGAATACACTTTGTAAGTGAGTGAATGTACCTTATATATAGCCATACACACACACACATATATAAAGAACTAAAGATTTATCAAGCAGGAGACACAGCAAAATAATCATCTTTAATGCTGGAAAGACAGTGCAACTCTCTTTATAAGAGTTGTAAAGAACTCATAAACAACCTAAGTCATGCTCTATGATCACTTTGTGTTTATTAACCATCTCTTATCAGTGTAATGGATAATATTCCAAATGGTCAAAGTTTAATAGTGTGTTTAAAATATCTAACTTTTTTACATGATACACTTTTATTTTCTTTTAATTTTCTGTTGTGTTTTGTTATTTTTGTTATTTTTTCTATATCCTGGAGTAATTATTTAAAATTTACATATTTATGTTTGATAACACAACATTTTCCAGAATTCCAATTTGCAGTGTTTATATGAGGCAATATTTTCATCAAACACAAAATTGAAACTTAATTAAAATAGGAATGATGAAGTTGAATGCTTTAAGATCTCTAGAAAAAAATCCTAACATTACAAAATATGCTAGTTACAATTAAATAACCAGAATTTCAACTTACCGATTTGTTTCCACGTTGATCACTTTAATTCCCAACATTGTCCCATAAAGCACAAAATGTCCAGTTTCATCAAAAATGATGTTAATTAACCTTACAGCATCCACCTTTTCCAATTCCCTCTCCACAGCCATACGTCGTCCAAATTCCATATCAGGGAGTTGCTGTCTCATCTGCTGTAGCTCAGTAAACATCTAAAACATGACATTTAGCCATAAGGAAAAGGTAATCTACCTGAGCCTTACAATATTATCCATTTTATTACTGTGTTTCCCTGAAAATAAGATCCTGTCTTATATTTTTTTGAAACCTGAAATAAGCGCTTGGCCTTATTGCCATGAGCTCAAAAGCCCAATTGGGCTTACTATCAGGGGATGTCTTATTTGGGGGGAAACAGGGTACTGCTTAACACCATCAAGGATATTGCACTGTTTCTAGAAACACTACAATAAAGTGACTTACAATTAATATAAACAAGCAAAATGATGAAATATTACTGTTAATTCAACACTGTTGATCCATTTATTTATTGCCATTGACTGCAAGCCCAGACTGCCCTTGAAGCAGAAAATTTCAGCATGAGAGATAATATACATACATTTTATATTTTAAAAATATAGAATTATTTAATCTGAGATTTTTCATCTGCATATTATGTGAGGTCCAGTGGGAAGCTTGAGCCTGTTGTTTCTCAGTAGTGGCACCTACCCATGAAACAGCCTTCAAACAGAAGTCCAAATTGCCCCATTAGGGTTAAGTTTTAAAAAAGCTTGAGTTATTTAGAAGGCCATTTAGTTAAGAACTAGCATTAGTATGCTTATTACTATCATAGTAATAGTACTACGACAGTACCATTTTATTTTAATAATTTCTGGAGGGAGTTGATGGTGAAATTATTATTTCTGTATCAGTTGTAATTCTTTTGTTTTTTACTGAATCTTGCTATGTATACGCACAAATACTGAATTGTAATGTTTTTGTTAACCAAAGAATTAAACCTGTCCGGCAGGGAGAAAAACCCTTAGAAAAGAAATTAAGTGTTAAATATAACAGCATTAGTTATTAGAATCTTTGCTTCAATCTAATAATCCAAACAAAAGTATGAAAAAGAAAATGGAGCCAAATGGTGACGTTTTCTTATTAATATACCAGTAATATAAAACTTCTACAGGCTAAATATGAAAATGAAAATCCATTTCTTACAAAATAATTCTTATAATCAAATACAGATAATCTCATCACTGAAAGGATGAAAAGAAATAAATATAAGAAAAAAATACTTACACTCAAAGATTCATCAAAGACTCGCATAAGCTTTCCTGTTAAGAATCTGAAAATCCTGACTTTTCTATCAGAGCCAATAGTAGCCATTTTTTTGCCATCAGAGGAGAAACTCACACTCGTTAGGTAGGCTTTGCATTTAGCGAATTCATATAAATCAGTGTCTGTTTTATATTCCCAGTTCACATTTTTAGGAAATTTATATTCATGGGAAGGACCGGTCCAATATTCAATCATTCCAGACTTGTCAGAAGATACAATGATTTTAAAAACAGAATTCAGTCGTATCTGAGTAAGAGGGGATGTATGTAGTTTATCAAAAATGTGAAGTGGCTGATTATTGCCTCGACCATCATATATAAATATTTTTCCAGTACTCTTCTCAGAGGCTGCAACTGAAGAGATAGCATCTCCTGGGCAATAGACCCACTCACACTGGCCCGGATGGTAGCTAGAATGAATGAGATAGACATAATATTAGGAGTCTTTTTTAACATCCCAAAACATAATATAAAAACTATAAGGATCAAAATGTAATGAAAAATTAACATATTTCTAAAGTACAATACACTACAGCCTCATTAGTAATATTAATAAGTTACTAAATCATTCAATGTATATCCTGCTATTCGTTTTATCCTTAAAGCAGCCCAACTCTGGATATATTCAGAAGTGCTGGTAAGCCCACCAAAGTAAAGTCCCCCCATCCAGTCAGAGCTGAAGAAGCTTCTTGCATGAGAAAAACCAGAAAGTCCAGTTGCCTCTTTAAAAAAGCACCTTTGTGACAACCATGACCTGTATGACTGAAAATCCCCATAGACACTCACCAAAGTAAGCATCTTTGCTTTTGGTGATCATTGTTTTCTAAAATGCACAACTATGTATAGCTCTTTCCCTTCTCTTGGAAGAAGAATGCAAGCAATTAAACCTCCTTTAATGCTTTTGTTACCATAAATGACTAAATGCATAACAATAATATATTGACTCTGATTTTGTGCAATCTGACTTAAAATAAACTGAAAAAAGGTTAATTTATCAATCATCATTTATTCATCAATCAATTTCTAATAACATTTTAGGCAAAGATATTCTAAAACATTTGGCAATCAAACCAGTAGAATTGCAAATATTAAGTGATTTACCCAAGTTTCAACATGTTGATCATATCGAAGTTCACCACATCAAAAACTTTCATTGCTTTATCATCCCCAACAGAGCAGAATAGTGCTCCTTCTGAGCTAGTTGCAATGCTTTCGATAACACCTATTGTGTTTAAAAAAGAACTTTCATTTGAGAAAATGTTTGAACAAAACAATTAAAAATGAGTTGTATCATAAACATTCAGAGATGGCTATAATCCTATAAAACTATTTCAGAACACTTCCTATTAAACTTTTGAAAACATCTTTGTAGGATATTGCTGTATGGCAGGTATCCGAAGATCTGAGGGCCACCAGTTTTCTGGTATCACAGCATGGCTCCAAACACAGTCCTGAAAAACCAATTTTCAGAAGTGCTTTTTTATGATTCTGAGACATTCAAAAGAAAATTCTCAGATATCTGTATTTTATAGAATGTAATCTTTCCAATCCCTTACTAGAATTGCTATATTAATTTTTGCCTGCTTCTGCTGGATAATGTAACTCAAAAGACAGATTGCTATCCAATAAAAAGCTTAAAGTTAGTTAAGACTGACACATACTGTATCTCTATAGTAGATAATACTGAAAATCTATATTTAATAGAACAGAGAACAAAGAAAAATAGGCAATATAAAAATTATACTACGTGGATAAACAATAATTTACCTAAATGGCTACGAAAATGTTTAACAAATTCAATTCCTTCTTCTACCTTCTTCCAGAATTTGACATGTCCATCATGGCTGGCTGTTATTATGAAATCTGTTCTGCAAATACAATCATATGAAAGAAATAAAGGCCTAGATCTAAAGATTCCAATGTGCTAAAAGATATTGTACTTCCCTAGTTTTACACATTGATGTTTAAGACACACTTCAGATCTTAGTATGATAAAACTGTAAAACCTGAGCAAGGATCTAGAACAAAAGGAGTGCAAGGTACCATGTTTGAGAGAATCCTTGCCATTTTACAACAAACTTCCTAAATTCATTAATTCTTTCAGAATATGTCACACAATTTGGGTAAAGCCTTCTACTGAATTTGGAACTCTGGATTATGATATGGATTTACCCCAAATAATTATTCTAGAGCACAATTCAGAAAATCTTTCCACATAAAGTTTTGAAGCAGGATTCAGCTAACCAAGCTGAAGCTAAATTGTACATGTAAAGTAACTTTTAAGCAAAAAATACTTTCTGAAAGAGATATACAATGTAACATTACATTAGTAAGAAAAATTAGACTTACTTAGAACATACTACATGAGTGATGACGTCTCTGTGCATATAACTACGCTCATACATTAAAGCACTGGGAAGATTATCAAGGTAGACATGTTCAAACTCAAGAACTATGAAGAAAGTAAGAAACATTTTGAATAAAAATGCTTCACTTAAATTTGATTTAAAGCAAAATTTAACAATATTTTTAGAGCAATGCAAATATCAATAATCACACACACAGCACTAGCTATGCATAATTTAATCCCAGTAAACAAGGAAAATGTGTAGGCTCACATGGCTGAAATCATTTTTTTCTGGTTCCTTTTGAGAATGAGAATGATTATATTTTTATTTTGCCTTTTTAAAAATGTACTTTGGTCAATTCAAGATAGCAAGCATACACAACATTCCTATTTTTTTAACATTTTAATAGGATCCACAAAATTGCTTTGTCACAATTCCTTTGGAAAAGCATTCTTCCAGAGATTTATATGTACCCCAACTGAACATATTTAAATGAAGCCTTAAAACTTGCCTCCTCACTTCACCTGCAGGCTTTGGGTTGGGTTGGAACGTGAGTCTATGGTGAATATTCTGTATGTTGAGATATGTTAGGTTCATTTTGTCTAGAAGAGTTAGTATTTTTTTCGTATTAATTTATTTTTAAGATTGTACAGCACCTAAGTTGCTAGGAAGCCTAAGGACCTTACAAATTTAATAAATAAGCCAACAAGCTTTTATAAAAAAAATGATGAGTTTGAGCACTGGTAATTAACACCCCGTCATTAGTTTTAAAAGGGGAAGAATAAGTAGGGGTAATATAAATTGTCTTCATAGGACATGTAGAAGAGCTAATAAATAGCACTGTGGAATTTCAGTGAACAAGCTAATCACATGGTGTGGTGGAGTGATCTCAATGTACAATAAGCTACAAAAAAAAAATCTAAACAAGTCCTAAAACCAATCAAAAGTGTTTACTAAATGGTTAGTACCATTTACTAACAAACCAAATAACACACCCAGTGGAGTCAGTGGGAAAAATAACCCCAACTATTCATAAGAGTAAATAATCTTGATTACTAGTACTGACAAATGCCATAATATGTGTAGGTCTATAGGTGGATTTAATCATGTGAAACCTAAAGGTTTATAGATACAAGCATACAGATACAGGATCGCCACTTCCAGGAAATACACGTCAATTTAATCCATAGATCCGAAACTCAAAGTCTTCTCAGACTGGGAAAATTGCTTTAAATCAATTTGTGCCGAGTGGGAACTTGTGATTTAGAGACAAGGACTAGGAAACCCAGCCAGATGGAAATCTTGCAACGTTGTACTTGGTATAAGATGACAATAATAGCAGTAGGATTCCCCGAGAAAGCGTGTCTGGGATCACAGGGTCAGGATTGACGGGGCTCTAGGCACTTCTCCTTTCTTGAATCTTCCAGATTAATTTTATTTTCATTTACAATTGACTAGATTTTTATCGCTTTATCACTTTTTAATTTTATTTATTTATTTATTCAATTTCTACAGCCTCTCAAGCGACTTGGGTCCCTGGTCCTCCTTTACCTCTTCTCTTTTTCGGCTGCACAGCCTCCCCAGGTAGGGGCCCAACCCAACGCTCTTCGTCTTTGTCTCCTTCCTCCTCAGACCCTTCATGTTTCTCAGACACCTCCTTCTTTTCTTCCTTTTTTTCTTCCTCCTCTTTCTCCTTCTCCTCCTCTTCCTCCTTCTCCTCTTCTCGAGCCCTTCTTTTGCGAGCGCATTCCGCCGAGGCCATGTTGGCTTGCGTCATCTGACGCAAGTCGCCGAGGGACGTTTTCCCGCCGTGACGCGCTTACGCCTTCGCCCGCGAACCTTCCGGGCGGCCAATGGGAACGCAGGGCGCGCGGATTTGGACGCGAAGGGACGTCGTCTAGTGCCGGAGCTCCCCGCGAGGAGAAAAGGAGGGCAGAGGGAAGGAGCAGCGGAGCTATTGCTATGGTAATGTCGGTTGGGAGGCGGTTGCACCTCCGGGTAGAAGGCTTAGAATTTGGCTTTCCCACTTTGAATGTACACTACTCGGCATGCGTGGAAATGACATTTACCGGTAGTTGCATACAAGCTCTCAGGTTCACCACCTCCAATATAGAGCAACCCTAGAGCGGCACGAACGCCTCGGTCCGTTTAAAGGAGGGGTACCCAAACTTGGCAGCTTGAAGACTTGTGGACTTCAACTCCCAGAATTCTCCAGCCAGCTCTGCTGGCTGGAGAATTCTG
>JANHFP010001398.1:10562-23622 GCA_032468135.1 Calamaria suluensis
ACCTAATGCTGGGAAAGATTGAGGGCCAAAGAAGAAGGGGATGACAGAGAATGAGGTGGCTGGATGGAATCACTGAAGTAGTAGGCGTGAGCTTGGGTGGATTCCAGAGGATGATGGAGAACAGGAAGGCCTGGAGGAACATTGCAAGGGGTTGCAATGGGTCAGACATGACTTCACAAATAACAACAAATATCTTCTTGGGAGATTTTTTTATACCTGGTTTTTTTTATTTTAAAAAAACTTGTAATAAAGTAAACAAAAAGTAGGTATCAACTGTTGATGTGTATACTGGTTTTGTTTAACTGTTTTATGTCCTGCTTTTAGTTACAAGTCCTTTATGTCAGCAATAAATACAAATAATACCGTTCCTAGGCTGAGAAACTTGCCAAGACCTTTTCTTCAGACAAGCAAGATGTGTCAAGACCAGCTAGCATGCTATTAGATTCAGAAAATTCCAAAGAACAACTCATAGAAGAATGTGAAGAAATATGGAAACAAGTGGAGGAGGTAAGTGTTGGTTCTCACATTATTTTTAACATAATGGCATGGGATAAATTATAAATAGAAGTGGATTGTATCTTAAAGTTATTTTAATATTATGAATATTTTTAAAACTACATTACACAATATACATTTATTTGCTAAATATTTAGACAAAATCTAAAAAAGTTTTGTCTTTAATCTCAGTAAGAGATAAGTCATTAAGCAAACAGTTCTGTATCTTTAATAAACTTTTTAAGTGCAGTTAAAAATATGCTTTCTTACTATAAGCTTACATTTGATTTTTTATATCCTTTTCTCCTTTAAAGTGTCATACTAAACTATCTCTTCAAAGTGTTGAAACTCTTCCAGTTTCAGATATCAAGGTAAGAGCAAAGTTTCACAATTTTTCTAAGCAATGAAACATTGTCAAAAGGCTAATTGGGGAGATGGGATTTCTGTTACTCAGGAGTAACCGAAAGTAGGGCAATAGGGATTGAATTTACCATTGATGCAAATTGGTAAATTACTGTGCAAAATTTGTTTCATGGGTTAAAATGGAATTGCACAGTATAATACATTGACAGCATAGTATGATAGTAAAAGTGTTGGATTACCAGCAGGAAGCTTGGATCCATTGTTATCCACAAAATATTGTATGATTTAGGATTCTTATAACCCAACCTACTTTACAAGGCAATTGTCATGAGAAAAAAGCAAAAAGAGGGAACATCTAATCTAATTCTAGGATTTTGCTTCTGCTGAGTTCCAAGCATCATATTAATATGCTACAGAAATTGTAGTTTAACACTACATGAAGAGCTGTAAAGTTCATGCAAGTATAAGTATAACACGGAGTATAAGGCACTGTTTTGTATACCAAATGTACCCCCCCCCAAAACCTTTGGGCTCCATGCGTCATCTCAAATGGAACTTTTTGGAGGCTGCAAACGTGGTATTTTAACTTTTGGTATTTTAACTTTGCTCTGAGAATATAGATTTTGCTGGAACGTGAATATTATGTGGGAAATTATGCTTTTCAGTCTCCTGCTTCAAGTGGGGTAGTTTTGAAATGTCAAGCATTGTATATAAAAATATAGACCCAGAATTGTTTGTTAAAGAGATAGGTGATCTACAAATTTCATAAATAAATAAAAATAGATACATATTAAGATAATGTTTAAATTTTGCCATGTTTGACAGCTTTCGTTGTTAACAAAACGATTCAAGGCTCTGTCAGCTGAATTTAACCAATGGCAGAAAAGAGAGCCAGAAAGTAAGTTTGGTTTTTTTTAATTTGGATTGAATTATATACAAAGTTATAAAACCTGAAGTATAGAATATTCAATTGTACTTTTTATAGTATATATCCCTGTTTTCCTCAGAATAAGACATCCCCTGATAATAAGCCCAATCTGACTTTTGAGCACATGGCAATAAGGCCAAATGCTTATTTCAGGGTTCAAAAAAATATAAGACAGGGTCTTATTTTTGGAGAAACACGGTAATAATTGCATTAGTGGTACAGCTTTTATCTGTTGTATCATATTGTATCATAGGTTGGCCAATATGAATAAATAAAATATGTACTGTACTGTATATATTTTTATTTCACATCTCCTTTTCAATGAACTAATTTAGAACCCTATTTCTTATTATTCTTACATCTTTTGGAAATCAATTCTCTATTTTTGTTTTTGTTAGCAATGAAATAGTACACTAACATTGATAACACTATAGTGTGATAACACTATTACTAATTACTATCTCTATTACTAACACTATTACTATCTCCTTCTCCCAGTCATGTCTTGTATTCAGTGACCTACTCTGTACTAAAGTGAAAGCTTTTTCATTTTTTGGTGCTGCTTTTGATGGCATTTTACAATTATGACATCTTATTTTTGAGTTTTAAATCTGTAATCAACAGGAGAATTTAAATTGAGCAGTTAGATTTTTTCCTTTTCTTTCATGTCTTTTCTTCACAAGCAAATGTGTGAAACAGATTATAATATTTTGTTTTTTATTTAGCATATTTACCGTATGTAGCTGCCTAAGTCACAAATGTGACTCTGGGCAGTATAACTACAACAAACACTAAAAATAAAATAAATGTAAACATATAAGTAATCAAAACACAAGAAAGCAAGACAACAAACATTACTTAAACTCATTCAACTACATTGCAGGCTGTCCTTGGGATCCCCAAGGCTGGTGAAAAAAAGTGTGTTTTAAGGACCTTCCAGAAGGTTAATAAAGATAGGGCTAATCTCACCTTCCATGGACTGATGCTTTACAGTGTGAGTAGTGGGATAGTTATATGTAATTGAGAAGAGTCAAGCCTTTAAATGACCTGGTCCTGTGTATTTAGGATTTTAAAATCAAACCAGTTACCTTGAATTACATCCGGAAAATTGACAACCAATGCAGCTTGTGGAATGTAAGATAATAGTCAGCTTGAGATGTTTCCAAACAGATAGCCACTGTTATCAGAACTTTCTGGCAACTATAGCAAGATCTGTGAATAATAACAAGGAATGATCAAGGATGATTGATTGTCTGTTTCTTCTACTTGACTCTTTCCAAGCTTTTGATAGATAGATAGAAAAATAATCTTTTAGATGATGCTTCCCAACAACAGTATATTTTCATAATCAATCCTGAAAGAAAATAATGAGTAATAAGACACTTTCTCTGAATGGTGTTTCATATTTACTTAAAGTTATAATGATACATTCTCTTCCTATACTAATAACCTTGTGCTTCAAAGTGCAGAAACATGTTACAGCACATTTAAGGATTTTGAGAGTGATAATATTTTGGTAAAATTGTTAAAGCATCAGAGTAGAAATCAAGAGTTTTAGGCCTGCATTAGGCACAAAACCAGCCGGGTGACTTTCTCCTGCTTATGAAGCAGGTAATTGCAAGCCACTTCCAAAAAAATATTTCTAAGAAAGCCACACAAACTTCAGGCAATCACAGGCGTCAACACTGCCTGGATGGATGCATGCATGTTTGGTTGGATAGATAAATAAATAAAATAAGTTTCAAAAACATTTCTTTAAGAATCTGACATATTCTTTTTCAGTAATTACTACAAATCCAGATGTCCTGGTAGAATTAGGAAAAGAACAGGTATGTATGTTAATGAGATGTCTGCAGCTTTGTAAAATTGTAATTTTAGGAGTAATTATAGGAGTCTATGGCTGTTTCTCAAAGTAGCTGTCCACTATAGACACTTGTTTAAAGAAATGTGCTGTATACTATGTGATGTGGTAAAAAATATCAATTAGAATTAAGTAATTAAGTAACAGAAAGAGCTGGCTATGATTTCATTATGTTATTGTTGATTGTTTCATTTGGCTATATGAATTCATAATTTTAATATTTTCAACATTAATTCAATATTTCATCTGAATTAAATCTGAGTATTTACATTAAAAAGTCAATAATGTATCCAAGAATACTGGACAGAAATAATTTTTAAAAGCATCTTTGAATGGATATAATTTCTACCATTTTCAATTTAGAATACAATTCTTTTGTTTTTAGTTACAGAAATTAGACCGTGAACTTGAAATGGTGCTATCAACAGTTAATGCGAAGAACAAAAAACTAAATGAAGATTTTATAAGGTATAGATTGTGTTGAAACTGTATTGCAATTCTGAAAAATCTGAACTAGCTATTTATGCTTCTCAAATTATCTTCAAAGGGAACAGAAATGGTTGGAGGAGCAGGAACAGCTTATAAAATGTCTCAACCAAACAGCGGAAAAAATGAGCAATCATGTAGTACATTTTTCTGAAAAAAGGTATTCCAACTTAATTTAAGATAAAGCAAATTACATTATAAAATTCTTTGTATAATTAACATCCATGCCATTAATAACTGATTGTCATTCAAACCCAAATTAAATCTAGAATTATGCTTTTGTCAAAGATCTGCACCCTAATCTGTAATCTTAAATTATTTTCAAAATTTTTGGTCCTAATATATCTTCATGAGTTATCACTGAACACTCAATCATTTGTTGGGATATTTTTACAGTGTAATTCTGCTATGATATTTGGACCTTCATCTTCTCTATTAATTTGAATGTAGAAAAATTGATACAAAGACATGTTAATTATTTTTTTATTTAATTGCATTGTGATTTAATTATTAAATAACTATGCTACTTATCTCTCTAATGCAGCAATTCTGTCTTTTCTTAAGTACATGTTTATAAAATTATTGCCACTAATTATTTAGAAAGCTCATAAACCTTAATTTTTTTATATATCTTAGAGCCTTTCAGGAACTGAAAGCTAAAATGCTGAAAATAAAAGGTTATAAGGAAGATATTTTGAACGCATTAGGAGATTTCCTTGATGAACATTTTCCACTTCCTGAAAACAGTGGAACTGCAAAAAAGAAAAGGGCAAGTTTATTTGCATTTCATATTAAAATCTTGGTTTTGATATTTATGGATTTATTTATTTATTTATTTATGACAGTCATATATCTTTTCAATTCCAATAGACTTGAAGTACTGCATATAGTATAAAAATACAATAATCATAATATTTTGACAATACAATAGTACAGTAGGTGGCGCCACATTCCTAATTTAACTCTTTATTCTACAGTATCTCCTAAAATCCCAAAGTGATTTTAACAATCTCATGGAAAATTGGGGGAAAAGGTACCACTTCTGAATGCAAGCTATTCCAAAAGATGGGATCTCCTACAGAGAATGCCCCCTTCTGTTGCACATCTTCATTGGGAAGGAAGCTTATCAACTATTATGCATGCAATAGATTTGCAGATTCTACACAAAAGAGGCCATCTGAAAGATACCAAGATCCTATATGACTTAAAGCCACATAGACTTTGTGGTGGTAGCCAGTGCAACTCCTACTATGTTAATGTTATATATCAATCGTGAGTAGTTGTTGTTAGTTGTGAACTCGTGTCCAACCCATCGCACCCCCATTCCTCCAGGCCTTCCTGTCCTCCATCATCTTCTGGAGTCCACCCAAGCTCATGCCTACTGCTTCAGTGACTCCATCCAGCCATCTTATTCTCTGTTGTCCCCTTCTTTTGCTCTCAATCTTTCCCAGCATTAGCTTCTTCTCCAGTGAGTCCATCCTTCTCATTGGGTGGCCAAAGTATTTGAGTTTCATCTTCAGGATCTGACTTTCCAAAGAGCAGTCAGGGTTGATCTCCTCTAGGACTGACTGCTTGGATCGCTTTGTAGTCCAAGGAACTCACAGGAGTCTTCTCCAGCACCAAAGTTCAAAGGCATCAATTTTTTGTCTCTTAGTCTTTCTTATGGTCCAACTTTCACAGCCATACATTGCAATTGGAAAAATCATATTAAATATTCATGGGGAAAATGACAGTGTCCAGAGTCCAGACATGACAGTGTCCAGAGCCTGTTTTCCAATCCATTAATTGTGGCAATACTACCAGGACATTTTAAAATAATTATAAATAAAAGCTTTGAGCTGACATTCAAAATTGCCATGTATGCTAAAAGCTGGTGTTGTCAAGGATTTCTCCTTGGATAAGCTATATCTTCAAATACCAGTGAATCTGGGCAATACTATACCTGGGCAATCGCTGTAGCTGAATTTTGACAACAGAACAACTCAAATTTGGAGTTGAAAAGAAGAGAGATAAATGTTTAGATGGGGACAATGGTTTTATCTGTCTTTCTATTGGCTAACAGAATACAGAAGCAGTATATAGATTTCCCAGCATGTGATCTAGGATCTATTGAATCCCTGAATCAGATCTGAAAGTGAAGCAAAATAGCTATGAATGCACATGCATGCAGAGACAACAGAGGACAATTCCTAATAGACATGGCTATATTAACAATTTTCAGCATCTCTTTTAAATATTTTGTATAATATAAGTTATGTAGCCATAGGAAAAAGGATATTGTTTCTTCATACAATATCCCTTGAAATGTGGCACAGATTCCCATTCACTTCTGGTACTACCATGTTTCCCCGAAAATAGGACTCTGTGTTATATTTTTTTGAAATATTTTTTTAAACAAGCTCTTGGCCTTACTGCCATGCGGTCAAAAGCCCAATTGGGCTTATTATCAGGGGATATCATATTTTGGGGAAAATGGTAGTTGTAGATAAATTCCAGTTTAAGTCTAAAGGTAGAGAAATAAATTCTAAACATAAATTAATAATTATAATTGAAATGCCGTTTTTCTTTATAAACATGCACCTCACTTATAAAAACATATTTTACTTTGTTTAGCATTCATCAGACCGGGAAGATGTGCAGTTCATATCATTACATGAAATTTTAGAGGTAAGAAAGTTAGACTGTTGATTAACAGTGCTGGTAACTAAAGTTCAACATAGCTGAGTTTCAGATCAATGATTACTTTCTTAGAATGTTGAGTTTTTTGTATCCAAAACCTATTATGGAATCTCAATGTCATGTTTCCTTATCATTTCAAACAGAGATAGGCAACTTGTTTTTCAAACTTACTAGTATATCCATAGGCATCTTGTTTGGTGGTGGTGTTGTTGTTGTTGTTGTTGTTGTTGTTATTATTATTATTATTATTATTATTATTATTATTATTTATTAGATTTATATACCGCCCCTCTCCTCGCGGACCCGGGACTGTTAATGCTTTTCAGGCATAAATGTGTTTCAGCTGAAAAATAATAAATAATACAGTATTCTTAACAAATGTATCTTCTCTTTTTATGTACACTGAGAGCATATGCACCAAATACAAATTCTTTGTGGGTCCAATCACACTTGGCCAATAAAGAATTGTATTGCATTGCATTGCATTGCATACAGTCTATTTGAAGTAAATTGTATTAAATTTAGTTCCAGTTGAAAATGGGATTGAATTCAGAAACATAGTAGCTAAACAGAAGCTTTACTTCGGACCCAATTTAGAGATACATCTTTTTTCATGTTTATCATTTACTACCTATTCTTTCAAGCTAAAATGCTTACTAATAGTGAGTGCTCATTCAGTAGCCATTCAAAATTACAGCACTGAAATAGAAATGTACAACTGGTCCTTCAAGTTGCCATCACTGCATCATCCCCATAGTAGTGCAGTCATGATTTTGGCAAATGGGACATATTACAATGGTCACAGTGTCTTGCATTCACATGATCAGCATTTGCAACTTTTATAGACAGCTTCCAACGAAATCAGTGGGGGTGCTTGCAGGAGGTTTTGATCACATGATAGCAATAGCACTTAAACTTATATACCGCTTCACAGTGTTTTGCAGCCCTCTCTAAGCGGTTTACAGAGTCAGCATATTGCCCCCAACAATTTGGGTCCTCATTTTACCCTCCTCAGAAGGATGGAAAGCTGAGTCAACCTTGAGCCTGGTGAGATTTGAACTGCAGCTAGCAGTCAACTGAAGTAGCCTGCAGTACTGCACTCTAACCACTGTACCACCTCGGCTCAATGATGTGCTTAACAACTGGTTGATTTACTTAACTGTGTCTGGAAATATGTTGGTGTGGTCAAATATGTTGGTGTGTTGCAATTCATGACATCGCTTAGCAACATTTCCAATTGCTGTAAGTGAACACTATCTGTAGAGCTGTTCTAATAAAGTAGATTTAGGCCTACTCGGTATCTTTTTCTTAGTTTAATCTTTACTGACATTTAATTTGCTAAGCTAGGAAGAATCAAGGTACAATGTGCAAATCAGATCTAAGACTCAAAGTTAATAGATTATCCAGGTTAATTATGATTTGGTTTTAAAGCTGGCTATTTAGAATTGGAAATTATGTATAAGGTCAATCATCAGGGGTTGATTCAGTGCGATAAGAAATGATGGACTGAAGACATTCAAAATATACTAAGAAATGTAAAACGGCTTTCATCCAACATAAATTGTAAAATATTTCATTCAAATAACAGCAATGGTTTTTGAAATTTTTCATCTCAATCTCATCATATTGTGAGGACTAAAATCTGATATATTGCAATACGTTCTCTTTCCAGAATCTCATCAATAAACTGGTAAATACTCCACATGATCCATATATAACAATCAGTGGTTCATTTTGGTCTCCTTACATTGAGCTTTTGCTGAGATACGGGATTGCATTTAGACACCCGGAAGATCCAAACAAGATGCGCCTGGAAAATTTTCACCAATAGCAAGATATTTTACGATGAAGTTATTCAGCAGAACGGAATTAACTAAAAAAACGCTCTAATCTGAGAAGATAATATTAAGTAGAACTACTTCATGTTTTTCAGGCAGAATCTTAACAATATTTTTGTAGTGTCTACCGAACCATTTTTTAAAGTTTGTGATTGTCACAATTTTTTATGTTTTACTGATGTTAGTAAATAATGCTTCTATTCTAAAAGGCTTTGTTAAGAGATCAGATTAAAGGATTATTTTAGACAATGGTTTGACTAGCTTTCCTATTCTATCATCAGAAATGATAGAAATGTTGAAAAGAAATGAAATTGTGGGAGGAATTTTTTTTTTGATTTCTAAATGACACACATGGTTCTGAAGAAAATATATGAAAGAGACAAATGTCATTAAAAGTTTAAATTCATATCTGAAAAATATATGTCTTTATACTGGTATCATTAGCCTACTTTTTCATCCATTGGTAATGTATTTTTTAAAAAAAAACATTTGTAATGGAAAATATAATATAGAACAGGGATCTCCAACCTTGGCAACTTTAAGACTTGTGGACTTCCAAGGGAGATCCCTGCAGTAGAATACAGTTAGTCCTCATGTTATGACCACAGTTGATCCCTACGTTTCTGATGGAAGGTAGGGCAGTTGTTAAATGAGTTTTGCCCCAATTTACAACATTTTGCTGTAGTTAAGTGAATCACTGAAGTTGTTAAGTAAATCATGTCATTAAGCAAATTTGGCATTCCCCATTGGCTTTGCTTGTCAAAAGCTGGCTGGGAAGGTTACATATCGCAATTGCATGACTCCTGGACAGTGCAAATGTCAAATACATGCCAGTTGCCAAGGGCCCATATTTTGGTCACATGACTATGGGGATGCTTCAACAGTTGTAAATGAAAGCCAGTCGTAAGTCACTTTTCAGTGTTGTTGTGACCTTGAAGTCATTAAACAAATTATTGGAAGTCGAGGACTACCAGTACTAATATCGAAAGCAATGTTTCTCAACCTCAGCAATTTTTAGATGAACTTCAACTCAAATTCCCCAGCCAGCCATGATGTCTGTTGAATTCTGGAAGTTGAAGTCCACATCTTAATGTTGATAAAGTTGAGAAACACTGACCTAAATTGTCTGAGGAGAAAGAATGTTTTTTTAAAATACACAATCTGTCTTACAGATATTGTAGCCCATTCACAGTAGAGAATTAAAACAGTCCAGCTGACTTTCGCTTCCGCCCCCGCCGCGACCGGGAGCAGCGTGACATTGCTGCTCCCGCCCGTTGCTTCGGAGCCCCCCCCCCGGGGGGCACAGGTGGGCTTTTAGAGCCCACCTGCCGAAGGGGCGGCTGCCGGGTGCCCCCCAAAGTGGGGTTGCCCATGGGGGGCCAGTTCCCTGCTTGCCCCAGGCTCCGGAGGATCGTGTAGGTGCCTACTGCATCACAGCGGTGAGGGCGGTGAGTGTTTTCTAATAAGGAAGCGAGCTTGAGATGAGAGATTTCTTTCTATTGGTGAGATCGGATGGAGAAGGATTTTTGAAAAACAGAGTAAGTTTTTTTTTCTTAAAAAATACTTTTGCTGGCAGAGAAGAGAACAGAGGGAGAAGGGGGAGGGGGCTGCCATTACCCCCCCTGCCTGGGCCCGCTCTTGAACTTGAGCTCTTGACCTTACTGTTGGCATTATCTTCTGGTGGCTGGAGATCTGGATGGCTAATTTTGATGTGTGATTTAGTGACTGAAAGTTGAAAATGATTTGACAAGTCACTGTCTGCATCTCCCTGAACCCTGAAGGGAAAATGGTGGATTTCTGATTTCCTGCTTCTCTCTGGCTGCATTTCCTGTCTTTGTCTCTGAGGAACGTCCTGGTCCGGAGCTGTTTGGGAATTGTTTGAAACTTTTACCATTTCTGGCATTCTGACTTTCCCCTGGACTTTCCCCTGGAAATTTATCAGAAGAAGTGACTTTTGCTGCCTGTCTTGCTGGATTATAAATTGGATTTTTGTGGAGATGCATGATTTACATGATTAAGTATGGCCTCAAAACTAGCTGTATGCTTGGAAGATTACTACACTATCTTGTAGATAGAATAGACTGTCTGCAACTCAGGGTTGAACTGTAGTGTTCTTGGGGGAATCTGAACTTGGTTTGCTTGTTTCAAAATGATTCATTACCCAACTAGGTAAACTCCAGGTAAGCTGATGTTACCTAGTTTGGTAATGAAATATTTACAAGCAAACAAGCAAGCTCGCAACCTACCTACCTCAGAGTGAAATACTCGTCATTGGCTTCCTCTCTGAAGTGGTAAGATTATTTGCTAAGTGTTACATGAGGAAAGTTTATCTTATTTTACTTGTCAACTACTATATGGACCCCTTTGGGAGAAGCTGAGCACCATCCTGTGTATTTGTATTCCAAATGAATACATTCAATTTGGCAAAACCATGATTATAAAATGACTTGCTGTGGATCTGTGAGGTGGGATGGGATTAGAAAATCAAGAGGTCCTGTCATTTTGTGTATTAATGTTGCATGGGTGTATAAATCCTTTGATCATCTGGCCATGACCGCCATCATGCAGTTTTGGCTCACCTCCAACATCATTGGAAATGAAAAGTTACAATATCGAACAAAATCAAAGTGTTAATCAAAGCAGCTTGCATTCTTCCTAGTTTCTGAAGTGATTTGAAAACACCCAGTTTTTTATTATGTAGTTAGTAAGTGTTAGATGGAAATTATTCATCTGTGGGTTCTGCTCCATGTGGGGAAACAGACAATGGAAACATGGAGACTGCTTGGAAAGATGGTTTATGGCTTGAGTTCCTGATCAGAAAAAGGGCTCACATGCTTAAAGGTGAAGAAAGGCAAGAGAGAGAAGGGCTTTGCTGAGGTCCAGAGGGTTTATAAACTCTGTGTGGGCCACACCTTCGTGCTTCCTGTCCCTGTATAAGAAATGTATCCTGATTGGTTGTGAGATTCCAAGGGAGAGAGACAGCTAGCTTTGTAGGCTGTCTATCAAGCTTGGTTGAACTGTGTCCTGAGTTTCTGTGCCATGTGCTTCTTCTTGTCTTGCAAATGGGATCCTGAGGGCTTATCCTACCTTCCTTGGGTCTTGGGTGAGGGCATTCGCCTATGAAAAGACCATGTATCTCTTTGTCTCTTAAGCGCAGGCATCTGCTGGGGGCTATTAAGAGTGAATCAGTTTCCTGTCTAAAACTATGTTTTTTCTATCCATGGAAATATAATATTCGGTCTTTTTCAATAGTTCTTAAAATACTTCATTCTTCGGGGGTGGGGGGTGGGGGGGTGTCAGTGTTAACTTCCTATATAAGGAAAGGCAAGGTTGAGGTACACATCAATTTGTTGTTGTTGTTTTTAATCTGAATCTAATTTTTTAAAGAGAAACATTAGGTGACAGCTTCATGTCTCCTATAAGCTTCCATTTTTACATGGTTAGTACTACAAATTAATCTTCCTCTCTCTGTCTGGATTTTTAAAGTTTCTTTGGCCTCTTTGCTGTTTGGCAATTTGTAGCCTGAACAGCTAAATGGCAGCAGGGGTAGTTCATGCTGGGCACTGCTACATTCATCTGACCTGAAAAACAATCCTTGGCAGCAGCTCCATTTTGATCTAGCAGATGAAAAGAATCTGTTCCATAAAGTTTTTGCTGGGGGTGAAAAGAGATCTTAAGAAGGCTTTTTTCCTCTTCGTAAGGCCCAGAAATCAGTGAGCTGAAGCATGAAGTAGCAGTAATAGCCTTTATTTGTGAAACTCTGTGGGCAGTGCTAAGCTGTTAAAATGCAGGATAATTAGAATTCTTCAAACAATAGCAAAAGAAATGCAGACTTGGCTCAAATCGAATGAGGTTTCCCCTCCCCCTTCTTCCCAAACTAGCTTCCAAATTCTCCTGACCACTAAGGGGCGCTGGTGTCATATTTCTGGTAGGATGGATATGGAGTAAATATATGATTTCTTATGGGGCACAGCCCTCTTCATAGTTTGTAGGGAAGCATATTTATATGTCACAGCTTCTGTAGTCATTGGGAATCCATGCAATTTAATAAATATTCAAAATCCAAGTTTTTTCCCAAAGACCACAGCTTCCTCTCTCCTATTGTTGATATCAGTGCAAATCATGCAGGTTGAAGTCAAAGTCCCATTTTGAAAGTTACCTCAAGGAGTTACTGAAAGAAGCATGTTGAACTAATGGTTTCATCTGGGTATTAAGGTAAGGTAAGGTTTCCCTCTCACATATGTGCTAGTCGTTTCCGACCCTAGGGGGCGTTGCTCATCTCCGTTTCAAAGCCGAAGAGCCAGCGCTGTCCAAAGATGTCTCAGTGGTCATGTGACTAAATGCCAAAGGTGCACAGAACGCTGTTACCTTCCCACCAAAGGTGGTCCCTATTTTTTCTACTTGCATTTT
>JANHFP010001398.1:69266-83423 GCA_032468135.1 Calamaria suluensis
TCTTTCTCCCTCCCTATAAATTCTGCCAATAATGTACTCATAATATCTTTCAAATCTTCACCCTCTACTTCCATCACATTTTGAAATCTTAGGAAGAAAGACATTTGTTCTAGATCTAGAACCTCTTTCTCTAGCCCCTCCACCCTCCCCACGACAGTGCCAATACTTTGTTTATCATAATTTAATTTCTCCTATAATTTCTATACAAATTCAACAGTCCTCTTCTATTTAATTGAGTTCACTATGTGTTTCACTAAATATGATATCAAACATTTTTGCATTTGTAACTTTTACCCTGTTAATTTTAACCATTAGTTTGCTAACATTTGAACTACATTAATAAAATATAGTTATATTAAATATATTTATTTTTTATTTTATTTATTTAATCTAGAGTCTAGCCTGTATTGGATAACAGATACAAGTATAAACATGATTATGAGTACATGAAATGGATACGAATTAAAGGGAACATTAGGACAGGGACAGTAGGTACGCTGGTGAGCTTATGTATGCCCCTTAAACACCTCTTAGGAATGGGGTGAGGTCTACAGTAGTTAATGCTTATAGTATTTGTTCAATTTGATCTAAATATGTTATTTATTAAAGTTAGAATGATTTTGTGTTAAAATATTTGTCCACTGCACTTGGTGTATAACAGGACAATCTCTGTGTAATATGTATATAATTTATTTTAAAGTAAAAGGAAGTGAGAGGTGAGGTGGTCCTATAGGGGTTCACTGATATTCTGTTACCCATGAAATATACCAATCAGTTTTTATCTCTTTAAGATATTATGTAATATGGCTCTGCTTTAGATAATACATACATTAAAAAGTAAGCAAAATGTGAAATAGTAAGATAAAACATGTCATGCCTCTGTCAGCTTCTGTCTTGGAGGATGAGGAAGAACAGCTGGCAGAGAGCAGTGCAGGGGAGACTGGAGATGCAGATGAGGATGGGAAAGAGGTGGGCCAGGCTGGGCCGAGTGGGCTAGGGACAGAACCAGAGAGGAGGAGTTCAGAGGATGAATTAGGATCAGTTCCTCCTCCTGATCCAAGGCAAAGACAAAGAGAAAAGAGAGCTACTCAAGAGGACTACTCAAGAGGAAATGAGTAATAGCTGCAGCTGGGCTGGGCGCTTTAAAAGTAGCCAGCTTTGAAGAACTAATTGCTGGAGTCAAAGGCTGATTTTTGGTGTAGCTTCTCTGTGACATTTTGCCTTCAGGATCCTGGATTCATTTGTGAGATAACTCAGCAAGCTTTGAAAGGTGCTATCTCTTAATAATTGTGAGTACCTTGAACTGCAGCCAGATTCTGTTTCTAATCTTCTCTCCGCTTTGCCTCTGAAGAAAATCAGCATTGCCGTAAAAACGTTTGAAAAGCATTTGGGATTGAAATAAAGACTATTTTCATATAATTGCTTGCATTCTTGCTTCTGCATCATGTTGGGTCATCACACATTACCACTCAGCATTCTAATATATTTAGGAAGATACAGGTTTAATAGGTTTAGAATATTGATTGTTTTTCTTGTTGAAATACTAATATTTTGAAGACATATGACTATAACTTCCTAACAAAATGATAAGTTGTTTGTTAAGGCCAGAAATTACAAAGTCCACTTTAACCTCTTTTACTTCCTGGAAGGTCTCTCTATGGCTTGAGACCAGAGGCTATGGACATACTGCAGCTTGTAGTTTATACAAGATTGTAGGGCTGACACTCCAGCTGGCTGCACATAATTACAGTGATTGCAGTCTGACAACTAGAATTTCACTACAGAAATGTGATCAATATTTAAAAATAGCACTGCTAAGAGGAATCTCTTATAAATATGTCTATTTTCATTCTTTACAGATATGACATCTGCACATATAAAAACAAGCCTTGTGGAACTCTGGGTAAGGTTCATAGTGTAAGCTAAATGAGTATTCTTTAAATGTTTCTGTAGATTAGATGGCTTCCCTATGTTTATTCTGTTTACATAAGGATAGTTTTCAAAATATATTTTACTCTCAAAAGGGATTTTTAAAATTGTATTATTTGTTATTTAGCTGGATTACTTTAAAAGTCTAGAACAATATTTTTCAACCATAGCAACTTTAAGATCAGTGGACATCTGCTTTCAGAATTCCCCAGCCTGCAGTGGCTGAGAAACACTGGTTTAGAAATAATCAAAGCAACATTAAGGGGAAAAGGAAGCTTATAATGTGTTCTTCATCATGAATATTAGTCTTGTACATTTCACATAGTACAAAATGAACCCTTAGACAGTCAGAAATCAAAATGTACATTGTAGAATTGTTATGTTTTAGGAAATATTAACAGCTGATAATTGCTGTGGTGTCAAAGCTTCCCTAACCTGCTAACATTCATAAAGTCTTCAGAAAACTTGCATGCTTTGTATATTCAAGTGACTTTGCTCTGCTTTTAAATTATAATTTGCCACCCTTAATGACTGAATGATTCTGAAATTTCACTACTGTTTAAATTCAGGTATATGTGAGCAGGATAAAATAATATGTTTCTAGACAGATTTTTGTCCCTCTCCCTCATTTCCTTACTTGGGAAGTCATGTCTGTCTAGCACCTGGAAAAATACATGGGCCAGGTGGTGTGATCTGAATTTGAACTCTGCATTCAAACCTAAAATCTTTGTCCAGAATTTTCTAAGAGCTACTTAAATACATATGGAAAATCAATTCCATCTGATATATGGAAAGGAGTTCACAAATTCGATCTCTGCAGGATTTTTCACAATGTTCATAGAGCTGTATTATTACTATCATCATCTGTTAAATATCCTGAAAGCTGAGTGCAAGAGTTACAGTACATTCTTTCCCAGTTGATTAGGACAATGAGTTCTCCACAGTCACAAAATTGTCATCCCTTCTCTTTGTTGTTTGGAGCATGGAGCAACTAGTTAAGTGGCAGGAATTCCCATACCGAAACTGGGTAAAAAAATTAAGAGGAGTCTGCAGGCTTAAATAAAAAGAGTTGGACAGCAGTAGCAATTCTCCAAAGTGAGCATAAAGAAAGTAATATTCTACCAGATACATAAAAACATACATGTTCCTTTGATTATCTTGCAAGTTTGGCACTGGAATATTATTTTGTTGATGGCTTCATGCTGTGTTCCAGAGACACTTGTCTTCCTATTTCATCCTGATGTAAGAATTCTATATTATATCCCACTGTGATGAACCTAGGAATAAATTAAACTATACTTCATTCACAGCAGCCAGGATTAAATCTTCATTTGCTTCATCATTTACCATTATTTAAACCATCTATTAACAGACTTAAAGGATAATTATAAACTTATATAACTATGATAACTATTAAATAAACAAACTGCTTCACATCATACCTTTACTATTCTGTTTTCCTTCACTGATAAGAGAGAGGGCAGAACTTTAGGTATGCATATATTGTTAATGCTAGCTAATATGAGGTTGTTTGGCATATGAAAGATGAGACTAGAAGATCTTCTACCAGTTCCTATTACTAATATTAACTTGTCAGATATTTCAGTAATTGGATTTCAAGAACCATGCATGTATGTGTCTTTTGGCAGTAGCATTCACTATATCAGCTTTTGTTCATTTAATGTTCCATTTCATTATCACAAGATCAGTGGACATCTGTTCATGCACACACTTATAATTATATTATAGTAGTTTCTTGTAAAATATTGTACAGTGTAAACCTATACAGATAATAGATATGTTTATTACTTTATTTGCCAGCAGAAACATTACACAAATCTTTAGAGAAATCCTATTGCATTTAATAGGATTTAGGTCACTGTTATTACTGTCTAATACTTAACAGATTATGTGTGAATATTCCAGTTCTCAGTGTGCAGTTCACTTGTTTTGTATTGTATTTGCTTTATTTCTGCTAATGCAGATTTCTTTAGTTATTTTAGTTATTTTTAATTGCTTGCAATCCATGAAGACATTGAATATGTTACATGATACTGCTGTCTAGCTAAGTTATCTCATTTTATGTTTGCATCCAATATTTTTGATATAAGGTTCACATTTTCTCATGCTATTGAATTTCATGCTATTATCTTGATCTAAAATAGTTAACTGAATTTTGATTCCTTCTATTCTATTGGCCATGTTATCTAGTTTTGATGAGGAATCTGTCTATTATTTTATCAAGGTCATTTATAAAATCTTGACTTGGACAATACAATACAAGCAAGACAAGAATTAATTGGCTATTTCTTTATCACCATAGTTTGTTTTCCATTCAATAGCAGGTTAAGAGAAAGTCTGTATTACTGAAAAGGCTTGATAGCCTTTAGTGTACTACAACAGTAACATCTGGTTTTCAGTCCTAAATTTATCCAATGCTTTTTTATTAGATATAATTTCAATTCTAAACAGATGAGAATGTAATTGACTTGATGAGTGTCAGTATTTTGTCTGTCATGAATATACACTTTTGGAATTCCAACAGCTCGTGAAATGAAATAGGTAGTCTAAATATTTTGTATGTTTTGCACCAGCATATTCCTTCTTGAGTTGCTGCTAAATCATTCCTATTCATTTGAATCTAAGTATCTTCCTGTCCTGTTTCTTCCCTGAAAAAGAGGATTGTTCTTTAATTTCAGAGACACTAATATCTTGTATGTGTGTGAAATATTTCTACTTCATCCTTCTTTGTTTTATTCCTCTTTCTTGAAAACTAGTAAGGTTTACTGGCTCTCATCTAACACTGATATATTCCTCCTTCCTGATAATACAAAAGATCAAAAATGTATCTCAAGCTCTGTATTTTGCAGCCTAGAGGATATATATGTTACCTGTTTTGCAGATCACTAGGTCTGCTTCCTCAGTGTACTTGTATAGAATCATAGGACTGGAAAAGCGCTTGGTGGTCTTCTAATCCAACTCTGTTCAAAGCAGGAATCATTGGACCAATGGTTGTCCAATCTTTTCTTGAAAATATCCAGTGATGGAGCATTCAAAAGTTTGGAAATTTTCCACTCAATGGTTTTCACTATCAGGAAATTCCTCCTTATTTCCAAGTTGGAGCTCCCTCTGACAAGCTTCCACACATTGCTTCTTGTCTTACCTTCAGGCAAATGGAGCAATATCCTCATGCTTGCAACCCTTCAAGTATTGGATGATTGCTATCATATCTCCCTCAGTCTTCTCTTCATTAAGCTAAACATACCTAGTTTATTTAGCTATTCTGCATAAGATTTAGCTTCCAGACCTCTTACCTTTGTTGCTGTAGGGAATCTCCAACTAGACTGGGAGGAGGGATCAAATGGGGGCCAAGTTTAGAGTCATTGTACTGCAGTAAGTAGTAAGGAACATACATCCTCAGAATCCTTGAAGCCTTAATTTTCCACTCCTAAGGGAACACAATCAATCTGGTAATATTCTTGTAACCTAGTTGACTAGCAATAAGCTATTGTTGAGACTCTTCATGAGTGATTTTGTTTGTTTTTCCTGACAGTTTGCTCTTTTCTACACTCTTTTTTGTATTCATATGACCGGAACTGGATTCAGTATTCCAAATGCAGCTACAATAGTGCAGTACAGAGTGGTGCTATCAGTTCCCTTGATCTTGATACTGTCTCCCTGATGATGCAGCATAGGACTGCATTGACTTTAGAAGATGCTGAATCTTGATGCATTGAATTCTACATCTTCTCTGACTAATTTCTACATATAACTCAATTGCTCAAACCAAGAATCAAGAAAATTTTCACAGTTTTTCTGCTGTAATTGTATCTGCCAACTCTGATGACATCTCCCTCATGCATTTATAGTAACAAGTTAAATCAGTAGACTTAGAGCACTTCCTCCATACTGCAGCAGCCTTTAGTAGAAGCCAACCCTTAGTGTAGTTTTTAAAAAGTACACTAAGTAAAGTAAAAAGTACATAATGTTGTTTTAAAAAACATATTCCATGTATTTTATGGTTTCTGGAGTTTTTATAATATGAAAAACAGTGGGATAATACTACATAAATGATGATCTGGGAATTACACAGAACCACATAGAATTGGAAGTTTTTCCATGGCATTGTTCAAAAATTAGGTAAAAGGTAAAGGTTTCCCTCGCACATATGTGCTAGTTGTTTCCGACTGTAGGGGGCAGTGCTCATCTCCGTTTCAAAGCCAGTGTTGTCTGAAGATGTCTCCGTAGTCATGTGGCCGGCATGACTCACCGCCAAAGGTGCACAGAACGTTGTTAGCTTCCCACTAAATGTGGTCTCTATTTTTTCTACTTGCATTTTTACGTGCTTTCGAAAGTGCTAGGTTGGCAGAAGCTTAGACAAGTAATGGGAGCTCACCCATTACGCGGCACTAGAGATTCGAACCACTGAACTGCCAACCTTCCGATCGACAAGCTCAACTGTCTTACCCGCTGAGCCATCACTTCCCATTCAAAAATTACAGACTCGTAGTTGCCAAAGATGTTCCTCTATGGATGAAAAGTTACATATTCAAAGAAATAAACAACATCAGAGTTCCAAGGAAAAAGTACATAAAGCAAAAACTGGGAAGAAATAGAATTACAGTTACAGTGGCAAAGTTCAGAACTTTGCAGAGCAGCCCAAACAGAGAAAACAAAAATAGTAGACCTAAGAGGAAACATAAAACAATAGTCTGAATAAAGTGGTTTAAAGCTGATCATTTGTTGGGGTTTTTTTAGCATGATTATAGGAATTATTCCAGTCCTCAGCTATAAATGTGAATTGTATTCATTATATTCTAAAAGTGTTAACAATATTATTTGTACTGTAGAAGAAAAAGACATCAATACATACTTTTATCACAAAGGCTGGAATTTAGAAAATGGAATGCTATCATTATGTTGTTATCTTTAAAATTATGGGAAGGAAAACATGATTGCAACCTTTTTCTATCAGAAATTACAATTGGTTAAAATAATTTTGATCTACTTTAGCAAAGCTTGTTTTGATTATTTTTATTTTGCCCTAGTCTGGATCCAGTGACTGTTATGTAAACTAAACATATACTTGAAGAATAAATATCAGACCATCTTCATTTCTTGTCCTTATCTGATTGCTGGAAAGCTAATAGAAATAATCTATACATATAAAATTCTTTAAAACACACAATTAGGTCAGCTACAAATAATAATCCCATGCGTGCATCCTGTTAACAGCTTTTTGCATACTGAAATATAATCAAGATAACTAAGGGGTTAAAATATTTTCTAACTTGTTTTATACCAGTTATTCTCAGACTAGGTATTTCCTGGTATTTTATATACCATAGCTTCAATAACTGAGCATGCTAGTTGAAGCAGATAGGAGAGATAGCACAGAACATCTGGAGAGTCCAGTTGGAATCCTGAATTATAATAATCTGCCTTATAAAATTTATAAATCTTTAAGGCAGAAAAGGTATAAAACTAGAGAGAAGCCATGAAATACTTGCGATTTATTCCTATAGAAAGAGGTATCCAATATTATTTTTATTTCTTTTTTTCTTTACAAACACAATTCAGTTCTAAAAGTATTCTTTTTATAGTATTCTGTAACAATATATTTACAGCATACATATAATCCTTAGGGGTGTAAATTAATGTTTTTTCCAGATAAGCATACAGTACCCTGAGAAATATATCAGTAAGGCTGCAGCAGATCCATTATCAGTAGTGATAATTGATTAGTCCTGCTTTAAAGTATATTATGCACAGTATTCCATATGTAAATGTCTGAAGCTTTCATTCATTTTAGATTTTTAAGGCACATATTTCATGCTGTAATAAAAGAAAAACATGATAGTGAGTACAAATTAATGTTTCTTTCTCTGCAATTGATGTACTGAGGGTTATTTTTCTCTCATAAAATTTCTCTAGAATATTTCACTTGGGGATTTTTGGGTAGCTAAAATGTTACTTGTATGTTTTATGAACCCACTAAACTTAAAACCATTCTTTTTGGAAAAGTAATGTGGACACATTTTGCTTTCTGCAACCTCAAAAATGTTAAAATAAAAATGCTTGCTTGAATTCCCCCTCTTGGCTCAAGTTACTAGGTGGTCCCAAGTTACCAGAAGTAAAATTTATAAATCTAACCCCTAGTCTAGACATTTTCCAGCAATGACTGCAGTTCAAAAAATATTAATGTCTAGCCGGCAAAGTGAAGTTCCCCCCAGTGATTTTGCAAGGACTAAAAAGTTAACCTTTTGCCAACTGCTGCTTTTAGGCATGGAGGTTATTAAAAATAATCCAGGCATTTATAACTAAGACTTTTAAGACTGAAACACGTTGGCATGACCCTTTGTGTCTCCTTTTGTTTGTTCAGGCTTGGCCTCTGTTGCTGGAATGTGTGAGCCTGAAAGGAGCTGTAGTATTAATGAAGACATTGGCCTTGGCTCTGCTTTTACCATAGCCCATGAGATTGGTCACAAGTGCGTATATTTTTAAACGTTTAATACATTTAGTTTAATTATCTTAATTTGCCCTCTTATATTGGCTGCCTTTCTTGTATCCTGATTATTTTTGTTGTTTGATTTCTTCAGCCATATGATCTTGAAAGAGTTATTACTTCAGCACAAGCATATTATTGAAGTGAAATTACTTCTAGTTACATCAGTTTAGCATAAAATCACTGTTACAGTGCATTGCTATCATAGCACAATGTAAACCATATAAGCATGGAGTAATACTATGCAGCTATTGTACAACTATGATGCAACAACAGTACAATTCAGGATATATGTTTTAGACTGAACTCAAAAATTGTTGCTTACCTTTTCATTTCAGAATCAGATTATATAGTACTGCTTATAACACAGTGTTTCAATTCTTTAATTTACATGATTTAATCACATTATTTTTAACTATTTTCACTATAGACCACTTAAAATAAAATTTAATCTAAATATCATGACAGTTTATGCACTTTGATGCCCTCTATTTATTGCAGACATGTGTAGTCAAAATGAACAGAGTTTAGACGAAGTTTTGAGAGTACTCACCCTTGATCTGCACAAACCTGATTAGAAGCTTTAATTCACTTGAAACTTCCTTCCAGTGTCATCATATTACCAATGAGTAATGTGTAGGGGATGTTGAAATGTGTCCTGTAACAGGGTGACCCATGTGATATACTTGTCTAATCCAAAATGCAAATAATGCAAAAGCAAAGTGTTAATTTAGTCATTATCTTTGTCATTATTGTTTGTACCAGATGCTTAATCTGAGAAGGCATGATCCATAGATTGAGAATTCTGTTACAAGGTTCATTTTGATTCAGTCCAGAAATGGGAATTACAACCAGATTTACTCAGTTGCTAGTATTTGATGCCAACATCTTGCTAACACCTAGAATTCAGGTACAAAGAAGCAATGGCTTTTAAGAAACCTGTATGTTACCATACATAAAACATACAGTTTGCTCACTACACAGAAAATAAAATAAAGAGAAATCGTGCACTTTTTAGATCAGCAATGATAGTTTAATTTTAGCGAATGTTTTAGGAAGAAAAGTCAACTGAAGCTAAATTTTGTAGCATTAATTTTTTACACTTTAGGACAGGGTTCTCCAACCTTGGCAACTTTAAGACTTGTGGACTTCAACTCCCAGAAGTTCAGTTGCCAAGGTTGGAGACCCCTGCTTTAGAAGTCATCTTGTCATAATGAACTGTTTCTTCAAATAAGAAACAAGACACTACAACCATTCTTAGCTTACTATTCTCTTGTTACATTTGATACTAAGGACAAAATGACAGTTACAATCTAATACACATTTAGAGATCAATATGTGTCATTGAATTCAGTAGAATTAATCATACATGTAGAAATTACACAGTTGAAACTCAGTATTCAGTTCTTTTTTCTGTGATTTTAATATATTTGAAATTTATATCTCCATCTCTCTTTCGTCACTATTTTGATAAAAATAATAAATCTTGATTTTGTCTTTCTTTTCTGCTTTTTACAAATCTACAAATCTAGACACGTTTAACAATATGTTGCCATCTTTTAGATGATGAAACTAAACAGATTTCAGGAGTTGTTGCAAACTGCTTCAAGGAATTATATGCTAGATTTGTTATGCATTTTATTTTAGTTCTTTGTTTATTACAAGTAATTTGACGTACAGTGTAAAGATTCCTTAAAATGTCAGAAGAACATACACAGGACTGGCATAAGGAGATATAATGAATGAAAATAGTATTCTTTTTATAGTTTCTGATGCTGATAATTCATCTTAGGAACTGCAAAGCAAGACTTGGATATTTGGTATTAAGAGCAAAGCTCAATTCCGGTTCTACATCCTTTCAGTTCTGACATGAGGGAACATAAGTTGGTGCTGAAAAGCAATAAATATACAGATGTACATGGTATGATAAAGAAAGAGAGTGGGAATGAGGGATTTCAAGTGGAGATCTTTATTGTGCACATTTTCCATGCATCATTATGGAGCTGAATACTCGTTCCAGTTTCAGATATGTTGAAGGTTGGAATTAATATATTATTCTAAGGGAGCAACAACAGCAAACCAAGAGAAGAAAAATGGAAAAGATGAGAGTTATAGCAGTCTGATAATGACCAGTTGTTTGGAATTATTTCCAATCAGATAATCTAGTGCAGTGATACATGTTAGTCTCTATTTTTCTCCTTTCCATATTGTAATATTTTTGATATGTATGTTTTTTATCTGGAAAAAGTATTTATTTGGATACATGGAGGATCTTTATTTAATGAATTTATGTCCCATATTTCCGTTTGTTCCAACATTCTTGATAACTTACACAACACATACTCTAAAAATAACAAAATAATACAATAATTACCAACAATTAGAAGCTTGGTGAAAGACATACTTTCTATTACTTATGTAAGAGCCAAACTTAACTCTTTAGGGAGAATATCTAGGGAGGCCCAAAGAAAAAGATTCTTTCTCATATATATGTTGATGAATCTTCTAACAGAATGGACAATCATGTTGATCTAAGTTCCAGAGCATTTTCATAAATGATGATACAGTACCACAGATAATTAGGCTTTAAGTAATTTAAGAATTTAGAATTTAGACTAGCACCAATCCTTTTAACTGTGCCCATTAAGCAATTGCTAGCCAGTGCAGATATTTTAATGTAAGTATCATCTAACATTAGTCAGCAGTCTCCCGCTGCATTTTTCACCAATTACAATTTGTAGACATTATCAAAGGTGCATAAAGCACAGTGTAGTATCTAAGAAGACTGTGATCAAGACATGAATAATTGTCACTAATTCTGACCAGTCCAGGAAGTCTCACAGCACCTTAGCCATAATAGTTGAAATATGTTTTTGCCACAGCTGCCATCTGCAAATCCAGTGATAGCTGGTGAAAAAGTGCTCTTCCAATTCCAAAGTATATCTTTCTGGGGAGGGTCATTCATCCAGATCAAGTTTTACCTTAACCACAGAATTGGACTTGTTATACCTTATATACTGATATTCAAGGGTACTGATTGCCTTGACATTAGAAGGCAGAGAGCACTAGTTTTGGTATCCTCAGCATACTGATGTTATCTATTCCAAAGACCAGAACTACTGCACAATGAGCTCAAATCACAGTTTTGCCAAAAAGCCCATGAGAACGCTATGGGGAATGGAAGTAAAAGCTGACAAGGAGACCTAGAAAAGTCATACTCCCATTTGCTTTCTGGTGTTTAAAAACCAAGTGCTTCCTGGTGTTTAAAAACCAAGCAAAAAAAAAAACACACGTGGTGGAAAGAAAGGATTTAAGTATGGTTTCCGTTACAAAACCATTCTTTTCTATGAAGTTTAAATTCAGCCAAATTTTAATAACACTTATAAGAGTGGAATAACATCTAGCAGAAATATTTGTAACATGGTGATTAATGACTGTGTTAAAGTATCTCAAATACTAGAACAAGATGACAAATTGTAAAAGGAAGACATTCTTGACTTACTTATATTGTTGTAGTCCAATTTACTTCAGTGCATCTGAAACAAAAGAAGAGATCAAATAATACATATGACATTCAGTAGACTGCCAATTTAGGTTTTATTGAAAAAAGTTAAAAGTCAAGTGTTTAGGAAGCCAGTATGCATTTGGAACTGTTATGTCTGGGAATGCAATCCTGAAAAATAAAAATTGCCCTTCATATAGCAAATAGAAGTTAAAAAAAAAACATATTCACATTTTTGTTAGACTCAATGAGCATTTTCTTGCTACCTCTTTTAGTGGAGGAAACTATTTTTCTATATTAAAAATAGAAATGCACTTCTGAATAATTTAAATTGATATATATTATTTCAATTAATATGAAATATTAACTAGATTTTTAAAATCTTCTTTTAATCACTTTATTTTTCTTGATTTGTTTTTCCCTTATATGAAGGTTCTAAATCAGATAGGAGTTTGCTGTAAATATTATTATTATTTTTATTATTATTTATTCAATTTCTATACCACCCCTCTCCTTGCAGACTCGGGGCGGTGTACAGCCCTAATCATAAAATATACATAATCAGAAAAATTTAAAATACATATTAAATAATTTTATGGCTCTAAAAATCACAAAATTTAAAATACTTTTAAAATTTATATTTAAATATATTTGTACAGTAAAATGAACAATATAGACATGCAAATAATTTTGTGTTATTATCTCTCATCTGTAACTTACATACATCCCTTTATTTACTTCTCATTCTCTCAGAACATTTTTCATTATTCAGTTGATATGAAATTTTATACTGTACTGTTACATTTTCTGTTTCATATAAAAATAATTCCCTCCTTATTCTTTCTGATAGTTTTGGTATGAACCATGATGGAATTGGAAATTCTTGTGGGACCAAAGGTCATGAAGCAGCAAAACTTATGGCAGCTCACATTACAGCAAACACCAACCCCTTCTCATGGTCAACCTGCAGTAGGGACTATATCACCAGTTTTTTAGAGTAAGTATTCTCTCAAAGCAATTATAAATTGGGGGTGGGGATTCCACTAGAGGTGGGTTTCAGCAGATTCTGACCAGTTCTGAAGAACCGGTAGCAGAATTTTTGAGTAGTTCCAGATAACTGGTGGAGAACATTTTGGGTAGCTCGGAGAAAACTAGTAAATACCACCTCTGGCCCCACCCCCACTTATTCTCTGCCTCCCAAGTCCCAGCTGATTGGGAGGAAATGGGGATTCTGCAGCAACCTTCTGGAGTGGGTGGGAATGGAGATTTTACAGTATCCTTCTCCTGCCATGCTCATCAAGCCATGCCATGCCCACCACGCCACACCCACAGGACCGGTAGTAAAAAAAATTGAAACCCACCACTGGGTTTCATATTCCATATTTATACCTTGATAGTGTGAATAACAATGCTAGAGAATGTGTAGTCATAAGCCCCAATCCGGAAAAGTATGCAGAGTGGATGATCAGCACTGTCAGTTTCACTCATACTATTTAGCAATTAGTAAAAAATCAGAAAATAGGATGGAGTAAAAAACAGGAATCACTACAAGATATCATATAGGATGAACATATTAAGTGTTAATATTGACAGTGCTGCCCATCATAACGCAAGAACTCCACCTTCTGGTCTTGGATGTCATTGTTCTCTTATTCTCCCCTCTATATATACGTAGATCTCATATGTCATGTTGTGAAAGACCTGTTTTGCCTCTTTATTTAACTATTACTTCACTCATATGATTAAATGACATTTGACTTTACCACTGTATATGCTGCTGCTGCTGATTTGACCAAAGCAAAAGGGTGTAGTGTTTTCTATCATGCACATGGAGAAAATTTTAATGATTTATTTCTAATTAAGTATTGATTTTTGGGACAGAATTGAATTTATTCATAAAATAGACAGGTGTTGTATACTTTGGGATAAGAAGCCAAATTACATCATTGGCTATAAACATATTTTTCCTTAAACATTTATGTTTGATAATAAAAGAGAACAAAAAGAAGAGAAGGCTGACGGAGGTGAGCAGACAGGAAAGAATAAAATAGAACTGAAGAGAACATACTGGGGCTATTGATGAAGCTGTAAACTGGGCACTAGTCAACATTGGAGGACTAGAGGAAGGAAAAAAAATCAATTAATAGAAATTAAAAGATAAATATGTGTGTGTGTGTGTAATTGTGGAGATACTTGGTTGCCCAATTATGGTTGCTTAATT